>BQKN01000942.1:1095762-1120856 GCA_022839385.1 Asparagus kiusianus | reverse complement strand
CCCAAACAAGAAGATAATCTCCTCCACTTGTGAAAACTTCTTCACAAGCAAAACAAACCCTTAAACACACTTAAACCCTTGTTTAAAACTTGTTTAAAAAACTTCTTTTCATTAGTCAAAAAAGAGATCAGCAATGGGGTATTTATACCTATTCAAGATCTCAACAAAAACCCCAAGCAAAAGACAGAAGAGCCCCCAGAAAACAGCTCAGAAAAATAGTCGTTGGGAACCAACGGATCTATTGGCGGTCGACCGGAAATTCCTGCGGTCGACCGATGGAGCTCTATTCCATCCATCCTCCAACCTCCTTTGGATATGATTGTTGAAGCTCTATTCCATCCATCCTCCAACTACGTTGTTTGTATATAATAAATAAGAAAACACAAATTCTAGACAAACAATATTAGTGGTAAATTGTTTGTTAAACATCATCAAAACAAGAAGGCCACCACTTAACATATGGATGCGAAGCTGTCCTGCCTTTAGAAATACAAATTCCCTCTCTCCACGTCGCTCTCGTAACGGGAATGACGACGAAAGAAAATCACCAGAAACGTCTCGAGGAATTAGAGATGTTAGATGAAAAAAGCTTGGAAGCTCAACAACAAATCGAGTTTTATCAGGCTAGAATTTCTCGGGATTTCGATAAAAAGGTCCGACGACGAAGTTTTAAAGAAGGAGATCTAGTTCTTGCCATTCGAAGACCTATGATTCTTAATTCCAAAAAGAAAAAAAATTCTAACCCAAATGGGAAGGACCGTTTGTAATAGAAACAGTCTATTCAAACGGCGCGTATCGCCTGATCACTCAGGAGTGCAACAAATTAATGATGCTGATAAATGGGAAGTTCCTGAAGAAGTACTATCCGTAGTATGTTCAGGATAACCTATATAAAACAGGGAGTTCCTAGAGAATCATATGTAGGATATTTTTAGGATAACCCGAGATCAGTTGATTATTCTAAATAGAAACTGATCATTTGAATAATCCATTCTTAATTATTATAAAAATGATTAAGATGATTTTACTGTAGTTGTCTAATTGCTTCCAAGGTAATTGAGAACCCTATATTGTAACGTTCTAAGCTTTTTGCCAAGATGAGTTTCAATGATAGAATACAGTTGGTCTTTCCTCACAAAACCCCCGCAATGCGATTATGGAGGGGGAAGCTCGATGATTCGTAGCCCCGCACCACAAAATTCCTCGCCAATCGAATTAATCGACGGTCGGTCCACCAAAATCCGTCATGGATTAAAAAAAATCTTTCAAACTCCTGTCGTATCTATGTTTGTTAACATTCCCGATATTGAAGTTATGATGCAATATTCAAAAAAATTCAATTTGTTGATCCGTAGCGATCAACGAATCCTTTTATATCAAATCCTTTGGTTTGATATCAAAAATTCCCACTGAGTAATTTGTACAAGTCAACAAACCCATTATTATTTGTACCCCACTCTCATTCCTTACCTGGTCAAACTTTCCTACAGTTAGGACCAAAACCAAAATCCCCTTTCGATTCCTTCCATAAATGAGAGGTCCACAAATTGAACGATCAAATCTGTAAATAGTTAGGATCGTCTTCAAGCTCCCACTCGGTCAAACCTTACTACAGTTAGGACCACAAACAAAATCTTCTTTCGATTCATTTCACGAACGAGAGGTCTACTTTCGAATTGAATAAACAAACCTTATAACAGTTAGGATTATTCAAACCAGTCCAGATTCTCTAAGTAGAGATCTCACTTTGAGTTTCCTTTACACTAGGAGATAGAATATAAAATTCTTAATCTCCGATTTTGGGTTTATCTCTATCAACAAATAAAAGACTAGGAGATAGAATATAAAATTCTTAATCTCCGATTTTGGGTTTATCTCTACCAACAAACAAGAGACCAGGAGATAGAATATAAAATTCTTAATCTCTGATTTTGGGTTCATCTCTATCAACAAACAAGAGACCAGGGGATAGAATATAAAATTCTTAATCTCCGATTTTGGGTTTATCTCCACCAACAAACAAGAGATTGAGAGATAGAATATCCTATTCTTTCTTTGTAATCTTGGGTTCATTTTCCTGCCTAGGAAATGTAACCTACTTATATTTCAAAATCCATGCCGTTCACGCATGGGGGATGTTATCTCTATCCCTTACTAGAGATAAGCCTACATCTAATACATGTAGCCTACATATTCAATATTGTAGTTCAAAGTCTAAGAGAGTTTAATTCTTTCAGCCTAACATTATATGTGAAACGGATTTAGATAATTCACATACTAGCCCGATTCAAACGTTAGTCGGTAAAGGCATATTAAATTCGTTGATGGCTGAGGATTTGCCAAAAATCCTATAAATATTATGGCTATTTATTCTAAATAAGAATAAGTAATCATAATAAAATCTCAATGAGCAAAAGAGTTCTTTATATAGACCAAAAGCATTCAAACAAAGCTACAAAAATATATGTTCTCAAAATTACAACAGCTTTTAATGACGAATTTGATCTTCAAGTTCGGAGAGCTCTGTCACATAAGCTTGTTCAAGCTCAAATACCAAGTTAGCTTTAAAGCTTTCTTCGTCGACACTTCGAATTTTGGCGACTTCTTGTTCCTTCTCAGCAAAAATCATGTCTTGAATATTCAGTTGCTGAAATAGATTTGCCTCAGCTTGAGTTACCTCCGCCAGATCAGATTCCAAAATTTCATAAGCATCCTTAGCCTTCGCAAGTTGCTCTTCTAAACGGACTATCTCGGCTCGACCCGACTCTAAGTCCTGACACAGATCAACCTTGGCTCATGTCTTCTTGGCAACGCTCACCCTGTTGATTGATGTGGGTTCTCAACTTTTGGAGTTTGGATTCAACGGACTCTTGAGAATCACACCATGCCTGTAATCTCAAGTCTACTCGAGAAGAAATATAAGAAGATACACCGTTAGTACGAAGATTCCTCAAATTTTCAACATTGTGTTTGAGATCGACTAAGTAAGCTTCGATCGAATCAGCTAATTCAGCATATCCGTCTTCTCTAATTCCTAATACATAGCGGTCGAGAGATCTCCTAAAATGCTCGAAATGTGATCCTTTGAGGATGATTCGATCAACCAGAGTATTTAAGAAAGAGATGAACCCTAAAGATTAGAGGAAATCACAGCTTTGTTCGGATCTTTGTCTACCAACAAAGCCTGGATACGATCGGATAATAATGAGGGAAGAGCTGTGATGAGAACAGACAAAGTCAATACAAAATATATACGCGCACACATGACAATGAATAGGAGTATTCCAAGTGCAACGGAAAATCCCATGATTAAATTACCTTGACTTGTCGATGCCGAGGCATGCTCCACAGCAACCGAAATTTGTTCAGGAATAATACTTGACGGTGGATTCGCCACACCAGATGATTGTTCAGTTGTGGCTTCTGATGGTTTCAAGTCTAGATCAACAGATCCCTTAGAAGTAGATTCTGCAAACGAAATAGGATGAATAAATATTCCGAAGCCGTGAATCAAATTATAAAACACAATAAAGACATAATGTACTGAGTGGAGTAGCAGCTGTAGTGATTTGCTCTTCCACGGTCGCCCCTGACACTCCGACTTCATGAACAACTGGGGTCGGATCAGAAATTGCAACGAGCTCAGTCTCGATAGTGTCAGAAGTCGGAGGAACAATAGCTGACGGCTTAATTTTAGCTGGGGGACCTGTCAAAAGCAGGAAACCTAAGCCTTCAGGTTGGTCGGATACACCGATGATAGTAGACGTATCAACTTCAATGGTTGGCCTACGACTGAAGTTCTTATTTAATTATAAAAATGAGAAACAAAAGGTTAATTGAAGACCTAAGTTTGAAAAAATACATACCTTCTGATGTACCTACTTCAGTAGAACTAGCTCCAGTAATTGGTCCTGCAATAGCAGTCGAAGCTTGGTCTGACAGCAGATCAGAAATACGTTGATGGTCATCTTCAGAGATATCGAGATTGAAATCATGCTCGCTAAAGTCTCCGACCTCCACATCATGAGTAGCTTCCTGGTCTCTTGGCTCATTAGCAGGAATATCTATGGGACAGAAAGGACCCATTAGTACATACATAAAGGTATGAAGAAACTAAAGCGAATGAAATTGAGGTTACCTTCAACGTCCGTCGTGGGATCAGCAGCACTACTACTCGCACCTACCTCCTTTAGTTTAACTAAAAGAAGATAAAGCGCACAAGTTAGTAGAAGAGAAACATGTTCCGATTAACTTATCTCCCTGAAGTGCCCCTAAATGAGAAAACATTTGTACCTGTATCAGGGTTGGCGAGGTCAATGCGGTAACTGGAGGAGCGGTGGTGTCCATACTGATGGGTTCTTCACTCATCGCTCTATGTACTCGTTGAGTGAAGCTTGGTTCATCAACATCCATTAAGCCAGGGGAGGAAGGCTTGGGCATAATTTCTCCTGCTTCTTCTGGCTCACCTGTAACAGAAAAAAGGATAAATAAGATTTTATATTCAAAGATAAGATAGTGAAAAAGAGATGAGAATGAAATTCTACCTCCTGCATCAATCGGAAAGTCTTGGGTAAGCTCCTCTTCAGATAAAGGGGGGAGTTTACGTTCTCGATGGGTAGTTTTCTTAATCCTCTTCGATATATGAGTATCCCTTAGAACCTCAGAACTCTCATAACAAAATTTCATATGCAGTTCAGTTCCGTGAGAAGGTTGAGGTTGAGCTTTAGAAGAAATGGGAGATCGGGGTCTTTTCCTGCGAATAAGTGATTGAACGTCCTCGTCTTCTTCTTCTTCTTCTTCTTCTTCTTCTTCCAAGACAGGCCATTTAATGGTCATTCTATTAGAAGATGACAAAGGAATATTCTTCTCCTTTATTTGTATACCCTTTCAAGGAGCATTTGGTGACTTAGGTGAGGAAGCACGACGAGTCCTGCGGGCTACAGGAGAAGGAGGAATATCAGCTTCTGCTTCATCTCCGGTCTCATCCTCTTCACTAGACGTTTCAAATTCGTCACTTTCCTCCGAATCAGCTATCTACTTTCCTTTACGAGAAGATGTAGTGGGCCCTTTTCCTCTCCTAGAAGGTATAACTCTTCGGACTGCAGCTTCGGCTTCTAACTCGGCAATTCTCCTCTTCTTCGTGGGTATATTGGCGGCTAACAGCCACCGACAATAGAGAAAAGTCACACAAAGCTCGGGCTCAGCGATGGGTAGGCTAAATTGAACATCGGTACAGCCGACGATATTCCAAAACAGGCTCGTACGCTATCAGTGAGACCTCAACAGGTCATAGGCCATCTTCTTGGGTTCTCGACATATAATTGATTGTAGCCAAATTGTCGTGCAAATCTACAAGGGAAATAAGGCTTTATCCTGCAAGTGTTCTTCGACTAGAAAACCATATAACCTGGTCGAATATTCATCAGCCAGTGAAAGCCGCCCAAATTGAGAGAGGTCCTATTAGCCCCAGGCATTTCCTCATCGGCGAGCATTTCATTATAAGCACCTGAGAATCGGGGGAAACATTTATGGAATTCCCAACACTTAGCTACCCTGAATTGTCGTACTACGTCGTGCCATTGTCGGGATGGATTCAACCATTTGCATCCTTCCAAGAGTTGTAGTAAAGGAATCTCTTTGTCAGAAATCTTAGGAGCCGACATCATATCAGATCGGTGAAGAACCAGCCAAGTCATTAAATACGTGTACGACAGTTCTACTCTCAACATAGGAATTTTGCTGGAGGGCTCAGCACCCGCTTGTGTGAAAGTCTTAGCTAAACTACGTAGCCCACTATGGATGTCGACGATCATGGCAGAGAGTAGTGATAATTGCCCCCAACGACTAACTAAACAGCCGAAAATAGAACCTCAAGTGGGAGAGTATCCGAAGGTTGATGTGGCACCATGCACTTCTTTAGCCAAATGGCTAAGTATCCAGCAAGAAGAGTCTCTGATCTCATTTTTTTCATGGCCTACCATAAGAAGGTCCTGAACTTCGTACCGCTCGGGAAGCCAGCTTCAGATGATCCGATAGTATAAGACTGAGCATCGATCTTCGTTATTAACCTATTGATCTCAGAGAGAGTCAGCGTAGACGATTCACAAACCGCTTCACCAGTCGAACTCTCGAGATTCTGGAATAAGTAGTCAGCAAATTGCTTCAGACTGACTCGAGCTGCTTTCTTGCTTTTCACCTCAATCCTGGCTATCGCCGTTTGATAATGACATGTTAAGTCCCCAAGAATATCATAGGCAACTGATCCAGCCCTCTTCATCCTCATAAGCTGACGATTAGCGGGGAAGTATTCTTGATATGGGGTATTCCCTATCGGTAATCCCGACACCTTCATCATCTCATGGAGTGGAAGCCCTAATTTCCCATATTTAGTGAAGAATGTGTTTGTATCTGGGTTATAAGATTCAAACAATGCTAGAATGTGGTCGACGCTTATCGGAAGGCCGTACATGCTGGCTCGAATCGGGACGTCTAACCCAATGTTAGCTAATTCTTGTTCCCAGCGCCCAAGCACATAGTTAGTCATCCTGGACCACCATTTAACTACAAGTGAATGGACCCAACCAAAGTATCTAAACTTCTTGAGGGGAAATTCTCTACCTAGTCTAGCAAGCTGGGTTTTCACTATATTGGCCCTTATCATCAATTCATTCTGAGGTGCACTATCTGAGCCAAGTACCCTCGGGTGAAGGCCACAAACAGTATGTCGACCACTGGAGCCAGGTGCTGTAACATCATTACCTATGAACCCGCAATGGATGCGTTCATGATCCTCTGTCAAATGCCATGACATTTTTCTCGATACTGTCAAGTTTCGTAATTGCAGCAATGAGTAATGTCGGGGAAACGAGGGTAGAAATAGGAGATCTCCATCGGAGTCGTTCATAATCCTTTATAGAATCTCCGAACAAGTAATTGGGTTTCTTTAATGGTTCAGTAGAGTCTCGTATAGGTGTCAAGGGTAAATCGGTCAATAATTATAGCAAAGTACAATGGCTTCCTTCACGAACCAGTTCAGGAATACTATTGGCACAAGTTTCATTAAATTGACGGATTTCTCTAATAAGAAAATCACCATTGAAAGAAGCATGGAGGTTGCCACTCTGACCAGGATCTTCTGTATCAGAAAAGGCTACAGAAGGAAAATGGACTGCAAACAAAAATGGGACACAGTTGGACGAAGGAGAGGCTAAAAGAGCAAGACTCACTGCTCTAAGTAGCCGTGGCAGTGTTTACTACCGCGCGTTACCGCAGCAGTGTCTGCTGCCGCGCTTAGCCGTGGCAGCACGTGCTGCCGTGGTAACTGAGCAGCGACCTTTGGATTCGAAAAGCCACGAGTTTGAGCCAAACTCATATTTTGGCCTTGGTACATGTCTTGATTAAACAAGACATGTAATTTGGTAGCGTCAATCCCCTCAAAGGAGGATGTCAGCTCTTCCCAGATGCCTCTCCAATGAGACAAACGAGGTTGTATAAGCAAAAGAATCGATTTTGATGAAGAAAAAGTTGAAAAGTTACCCCCAAACGATGTAGCAGCGGCCTCGACCACCTCTGACACTTGGATTGCGGATTTTCCTTTGGAAATCTTGGATCTTTTGGGTAACATACTAGAAAGAGGGATTTTTGACCTAGAGAACACAAGAAAGTTAGGATTGTGTCAAGATCTCAAACAAAAAAACTTAATATACCAAGGAAACCGAAACCCTAAGGTTGATTCCTTACTAGGGGATAAAAAAATCAAGCTTTGATGGAAGAAGGACCGAAGAGAAAGCTCAAGATTAAGAAGAACTCGAAACCCTAGATCTTGTTTGAACAAAATTGTTCAAATATGAAGAGATAGGAAAGAGAAAAGGCAAAGCACGCTTATATAGGGTATTTTGAGACTAGTTCGAACTCAGAAGAGCAGGGAAAATGACCCAAAAGGCCTAAAGTTGGTCTTATAAACCCGACTGGCCAACACTCGTGCGCGGCAGTCGATGCTGGTGTGCTAATGCACGATAGTCGATGATGGCACTCTAATGCGCGACAGTCGATGCTGGCACGCTAGTGCACGGCAGTCGATGCTGGCGCACTAGCGCGCGACAATCAACGCTGACGTGCTAGCGCACGGTAATTGACAAGTGTATTCGTATATGTATACTTCCCATTGTATTTGAAATGCATACAAAAACTCTCCGATGAGTATATGAGTATAAACTGCATCTTCTTGAACCTCCCAACGGGTGTACGAGGTTAAACTACTTCCCAAACACTCCGATGAGTATATGAGTATAAACTGTTCCTCCGTTCTTCAACACCAACTCTAATTCAAGACTTCGACAACGGTCAAGCGATAAATGCAGCATCAGGAAAATTTTAGCTATTCTACAAAGCACTGAATAGACTAAAAGATGAAGAAGTTAAGAATTGAAGCCGTTCATAGGTTCTTCTACGTAATCTCCTCAACTAAGTACTGAAGGGATTGTAAGTAAAACTTATCTTATCCAAAATGTCCAAGACTCCTATATAAAAGAACGAGTCTAAGATACATTGAAGGGGGGTATCTGTAGGCATTAAAAAATGCTTACAGACATCTAAATACTGCTCAAGACAAAGTGAAGACGATAAACGTCATTATCTAAGTCATGGGAGATCATACAGGACCAAAGGAAGCAAAAGGATCTATGAATCAACATAAAACAATGTGAATTCACAGAACAACGCAAGCTTGCCACATGTGGGCGCGACAGTGCGGGTCGCCGCGCATAGCCGCGGCAGTTATAGCTGCCGTGCATTGCCGCGGTAGTGATAGCTACCGTGCATAGCCACGGCAGTTATTGGTGACGCGTAAGCTACAGGGAGCTACCACGACGGTTATTAAACAGTTATAAGATGATTTTTCAAAGTCCACGTGATACCATGATAAAAAAGAAACGTGTGCTGATGTGGACAAGCGGTTAAACCACGAAAAAAGTAGTTAAAAGTCGTGGGAGAATGGTTTCAAAGAGGATGGAACGTGGCTAAAACTGCCTCTTTAACCACGCCAGCCTACACTGACGCGCTAATAGCCGCGGCAGCGATGGCTGACGCGCCCAAAGGAGGTGTGGTTCGTCAGTTATTTTTCCTCCATTTCAACTGTTATGCACCCCTATCCCTATAAATATCTTCTTAGACACGAAGCAAAGGACAGAGAGCATAATATAGCAAAGAGACTTGAGCTTTTGGTGACTTGGAGCAAGGGAGAGAGAGAGTCTTAATTCCTCATAACTGGTTCTAAAGTTCTTAGAGATTCCTAGAGATCTAAGCTCTGACTTGATCTTTGGAAGAGTGAACATCTTACATCGATAAGATATTCGCTTGGAATTCTTATTTTGATAAACGAAGGAAGAATCTCTCAAGCTCTTTCACGATCTGTGAATGGGTGGTCCACGAGTCAAAGCACTCCCGGCATAGGCAAAGTCCCACAAAACAAAAGTCGATAAACGATTTTTGTGTTATTTTCTCGAAAGTTATAATTTTCTTAATTTTTTTATTGTATTTCATTGTAAATGACTGAAGTTTAATGAAATCATCAATGGAAACGACTTTTGAAGAAAACAATCCAACTCGCAATAATCGATGTACAAACAAAGGTTGTCAACCTTCTTCTTCACGAAAAGGACTGATGTTCCCCATGGAGAATGACTCTGACGAATAAAATCCTAGGCACTAAGCTCCTCTAACTGAGTCTATAACTGTAACGTCCCAGGGTTCACACAAGGCTACAGTCAAAGGTAAAACTCGTATTGTCAAACCTGCCATGCACTCATACAATGCATTAACATGTTTCACCAATCATAGTAATATCCTCTAGTAGAATTAATAAAAAGTGAATGTACAAAATAGGAAAAATGAGTAAGTAAAAACAATAAACATGATATAGAAAGAGAGATCTTATAAATTAAAGAATCATATCTCAACTGAAGTACATCTAATATCTAAAATAATAAAATGTCTCAACATGAATCAACTAAATCTCATACTAAGGCACTTTGCCTTTATAAAATGAATACAACTCTAAAGTCTGAACAATAAACGTAACTATACAGTGGAGCTTCAGCTACTAAGACTGTACGACGGTGACTATGCTTGAACTCCATCATCCTGCAGCTCTTCGAAACTCTGAGCTACCTGAAAGAGACAATTTAAACAACAAGAATAACAATAAGAGCGTCAGAGCGTCAGAGTGCTATAGCAAGATCACATCCATCTGCCCCCAGGGGAAGGGCTGTTAGATGAAGTGGAGACTCTATCTATTAAGTATAGTCTACCTAGATCATTTTTCCCTATCTAATAGAATCAATATTTAGACACCTACAAAATCAGACGTAGTATGTCGGGCAAAATAATCAAAACAAGGAAACCATCATGTATATACCATATGTCTCAATTTGTAAATACTTAAATATTAATACGGAACTAGAGATAAACAATCTAAAGGAAATTAATAATTAGAAACCCACAACACGAGACTAATATGTCGAGCGAAATAATCCAAACAAGGAAACCCTCATGCATATACCATATGTCTCAAGTTGTGAATCGCTAATCATTGATCCTAACTAATAAGTAAAAGAGAAGCAATACATGAAAGTAGACTACAACTCCAAACCTCAAACATGATGAGCAAATGTAACAATCTCAGACTATCCTCTGGTAGTAGCGCAGTCATAAGGAAAATATCATCCAAAATAAACATCTCTATAGATCATGCCATGTATGCTAAAAGTATCTGAATTGTACCCTACTCTCGGGTAATCTAACATGGGAGAAAAACTACATCTATGTATGTATATATATATCTCTATATGAAATAACGATATTCTAGTAAGGTACAACATACTATAGTGTGGAAATAACATCCTTACTCAATTGTTCTGTGACAATAGGTATCTCTCCCTATTCTGGATGATGCATCCAGATGATCGTACAGTTGAGCGTAGGCATATCAGCCTAAATCAGAAAACACCGATCATCTTCGGGTATTGGTACAATCGAGGTCTCATTACGGGAAAACACCTAATATTTCTGGTGTGGTATAGTCGTGGTCTCATTATGGGAAAACATCCATCACCGAGCATCCATAACTAATGAATTATGCATTATCAGGTGTTATACCAACACTATCAACTCTAAACACATGATACGACTCAAACAAAACTTGTATTCAACATCCGCACACGTATCACGATGTACGGATCGACAACTCGTGTTCACGACTACCTCGTGTGTAAAATAATCAATAAGTAGTATATTATAATGCATGTATATCTTTTATTTCAAGCTAATCGGACAACACTTATCATAATCCCCTTCGAGATACTCCTATGTGTGCTATGACACTATGTTGGTCTCTTTGTTTTGATGATGTTTAACAAACAATTTACCACTAATGTTGTTTGTCTAGTATTTATGTTTATTTATTTATTATAGACAAATAACAAGTTGGAGGATGGATGGAATTGCGCATTCACGATCATATCCAATGAAGGTTGGCGGAATAGTGGACTGAAGCTTACATATTCAAAGTTAAAGATCTAATTACAAGCTTCATTCAAGTTTACCAAGTTGAGCTACATTGAAGATCAATTTCAAGCTTGGATAATTTTAGTTTAGGTTTTATATTATGTGTGTTAAGTACCTTAAGCTCAATCATATGCACACATACACGTTTTGGTATATATATATATATATATATATATATATATATATATATATATATATATATATATATATATATACAAGTTTTGGTTTTTAGTTTTTGACGTTTAAATATGAAACATTTGAATATAATTGTAAAATACATCTTTGTTTCATGTTTATATGCATATGTATGATTTCATCAATATCAACTTTATTTAAGTTCAATGAAATCATGTTTTAGTGTATTATATGTGTATTTTGATAAAATACTATATTCATTATTTATAGACTTCATAATAACAGTTTACATCTTTCTTCAAGTCTATAAATCATTTTGTATTGTTTTAAAACATGGTTAAGCTAAAATATCAAAACTCATATGTTCTCATTTTCATGTTTTGGACTATTTTGCAAAATGATGATATTTTTTATTTGGGAGGTCCTTTTTGAAAACCAAATTTTGTAGCATGTGTATTATCATGTCTATAATCATTTTTCAAAGTTTTACATTTTTCTGAATTTATTTGATATTTTTAAATATGGTTTTAAATTAGAAAAACTACTTACAAAACTATCATTTTCATATATATGTTTGAGGTCGACCGTCACGGCCGACCGTAAAAGTTTCTAGAATTTTCTCAGTTTCAAATATAGCTCGCGGTCGACCGCGAGATTTCCACGATCGACCATCGTATGCTCAACGGCTCTTTTTGTACAGAATCTAAAAAATCTTTTTCTGGGTTTTGGGGAGATTTGGTTGGGGGTTTTGCTGTTGGTTTCTCTTCCTATATAAACCCCTCAAACCCCAACTACCAGAGATCATCCAGGAAGTTTTTAAACAAGAGTTAAACAAGGGTTTAAGTTTGTTTAGTATTTGTTTAAAAGAGTTTTGTTTGTGAAGAAGTTTTACACAAGTGGAGGAGATCATCTACATACTTTGGGCTTCATTTTAATCTATCTCTCCATCTTGTTTTTTAGAGAAGAATTTCTAAACTCAATACTAGCTTTGTATTAATTCTTTGTTGTTTATCATTTTCATTAAGCTAGTATTTTCAATTGAGTTTAGTTGATTTGATTTCACTCATTGTTTACATACACCCACTTGAGCTTATTGTATTTGCATACATTGTATATTTGGGTTGGTGAGAGTTGTAACAATTGAGTGTGAGCTTTCATTGTGTTCTTATCTATATTAGAGAATAATCATTTATTGTAATTGTGCTTATTGTAAGATTCACTTTGTAATACACTTGTACACTGAGAGAAATGTGTGGCGAGAGTCGGGGATCGTCCCAAGAGGAGTGGCATCGGTTGACGAACCTAGGGAGTGGTTGTATCCAAGCACTTGAGGGAGACACGTCTAGTTCCAACAATTGAGAGGGTGTAGAGTAGGATTTCAAGAGTGTTGATTGTAGAGTTTTCGGTAAACTAGAAAACCAAGTGTGAGGTGTAAACCTTATTCAGGTAAACGTAGAAAACTCGGTTGTGATAGTGGAGATCTCCCCGAGGTGAGGAGCAGAGATGTAGGTCAAGTGGTTAGACCGAACTCCGTGATCATATCATTTTGTTTGTGATTACATTGGTGTTCTTATTCTTGTATTCATATCTTATATTATCTTTGTGTATTGCACTTCATATTGCCCTATCACTTTAGTAGATTGTTTATTTCACCCTTGTGTTAGTTTGTATATCCTTGCATATAATTCATAGTATATCTCATTACTAGGATATACCCCTTAGTTCATATCGCTTATCCTAGCTCATATATATTGTTGTATTTCATACTTACTAGGATAACTTATTAATTAATTTTAATTAGTATAAAATCAGATTAGATTAGCATAAGACCCTAATCACCCCCCTCTAGGGTCTAACACACTATATGTGTGTACTCAAGGCTGTACGTGTATCATCATACGGCTCACACCCCGTGATCGTCTACAAAATGAAAGCAAACAACACTCAGGAAACTCAAAAGAGGCAAACTAGTCTACTGCCCCAAAGGCACCGGTCGACCGGACCAGGAACACGCACAAACAGAGATTTGCCGGTCGATCGCCCCTAGGGCGCTGGTCGACTGGCCAGAGAAAAATCTGCTTTCTCAAGTTTTTAGGTTGTGGATTTACGATATCATAACTTGTTCAAAACCAAAACTTTCTTATCATGAAACATATAATAACACTTAAGCTTTGACAATTACATACGAAAATTATCTTGAACATGATTCAAACTCTTAGGTTAATCTAATTATGGTTTAACAACCTAATTAACAAAATTTCTCAATTAGAACATGATTTATTAACATGTTTAACGTATGCTTGCTTGTAAAAACTCATAGGTCAGATATAATTTGATTTAAATTCGCTCATATTTCTTATGTTTCACAATCCTAGGTTTTAAGCATCTCTAATCAACATGTAATCTCAATTAAACATTAAATTAGGGTTTAAACATGATTAGAACATGATTAACAAGTTAAAAATAAAATTTTAAACAACCCTAATTATCATGATCATGTTTCTATTATAAACAGTAAGAAAAACATATAGATCTAACATCGGGTTAAGATTTTATATTAAAAATCTACTTTTTATCATGTTAAAATTAGATCTAAGCATCAAAATAACCGTATTACTTCATAAACATATGTTTTAAACTACAGGTAAGGTTTGGATGCATATGATATTACCTTAAGCTCATGTGAAAGCCTCTAAAACAAACAACAAGCAATCCACAAGTGCAAACAACCCGTTCTTTCTTACCACACGTCGATGATCTCACCCTCATGTCGGTATTTTGCTTCACAAAGCTCTCAAAATTTATAAAAAAAGATTTAGGGTTTTTAAGGGGAGAGGGTGGCTACTCGGGTTCAGAGATATGATAAAAGAGAAGAATTTTCATGAAAAACACAGGTATTTATAGAGACAAATCTGAAACAAACTCTTGTGATCCGAACTAAAAAACCTTGTCTGACTAGGAAAACCACCTTCGGTATTTTGACTGTAACTTTCTCATCCGACATCAGAATAAGCTGATTTATGATTTATCGGAAATCTGTTGAAGAGACCTACAATTTTTTTCTATTTGAGTTTTTCTATATTCCAACTTCATCATTGTGTAAATCACATATACTATTAACTAATCGTTTTTCTAGATATCATGCTCGTGTATATAATGCATGATTTCACTCCTATATTCACATATATACATTGAATTGATCTCAAATCAATTTCTAACATACCCAAACATCAATAAATGTTATTTATCACTATATAATATATTTATTATTATTTATTAACATATTTTCAAATTCACGGAGTTTTACATTCTTCCCCCTTAAAAGAATTTCGTCCCTAAAATTTCGTAATCGTATCTTAGAGATTAATAATACCATAAAAGCATGTTGAGAGGATAATCTAGACAAGGAAACCCTCACATACATATCTCGTATCGTTAATCTCCAGATATGAAACATAAAAATATCTACACTTAACAATCTAGAATGAAAAATATTCCCACTTAACCCCTAACTAAGCGGAACTAGTACGTCGGGTAAAAAATCCAAATAAGGAAACTCCTATATATATACCATGTGTTCCGAATAATTAGGAGCTAAATGTTAATACCTCCATTCTAGCATTAAATATAAATATGGCCATATAGATAATCATGAACACCAAACAAAATCAATCAATTTACCTACTCAAACAGGTGTGGGTAGTCACGACGCGTATTCCCCTCACGCTCCCAAGTAGCCTCTTTAGCTCCTTTCTGGTTCTATTGAACTATAACCAAATGTATCACTTTGTTTCTAAGTTTCTTGTCCACCTTGGCAAAAACATAAATAGGAATCACGATCATAGTCAAATCATCATGAAGCTCGATCTCTGGTGCGTCTTACACTCGCTGCTACTCCTCATAACGTAAATGCTTCGTGAGCATCGAAATATGAAAAACATTGTATATACTCGATATTGATGTTGAAAGATCTAGCTGATATGAAATGGTTCCAATGTGCTCAACAATTCTGAACAGACCAATATACCTCGGGGAAAGTTTTTCCTCGTCTACAAAAATGTGAACTCCCTTCTTGGTGATACTTTTAATAATACATAGTCCTCGACATAGAACTCTAACGGTCGTCGCCTCTAATCGGCGTAACTCTTCTGTGTACTCTGCACTACAATAATGCACTCCAAAATTTCTACTACCTTCTTCGTAGTCTATCTCACAAGTTTTGATACAAACAATAGGCTGTTCTCTGGTTCTTCCTAACAAATAGGCAATCTCTAAGGCCTCCCATACCATGCCTCATATGGTACCATGCCAATAGTCACTTAACAACTGTTGTTATAATCAAACTAAATCAAAAGAATGCTATCCTCCTGACTACCCTGAAAGTCAATAACACATGCTCACAACATGTCGTCTAATAATCGGTTCATTTTTTTGTTTGTCCATCTATCTGTGGTTGGAGAATACTAGAATACCATAACTAGATACCGAATGAATCCTAGAAGCTCCTCAAAAAATGGCTCTTTAGATTCTTGTACATTTTCATTGTGCCTGGATGCATTGTGTATCTGGTATGATGCGCCTCAACTTTCATAAAATATAAGCCAATACTCTCTGGGTCTGCATCAAAACATCTCCTAGACCCTCTAACTACGCATCAGTGTAAACAACAAATATTTTATTACTGCTTGGAATAACCATTACTGACGCTGTATTCAATTTCACCTTTAGAGTCTCAAAGGCTTCTTGGCACTCGGTGCCCCTAAACAAACTGTACACCCTTACGCGTAAGGTGTGTAAGTGGTGTCGTAATCTTTCAGAAGTCTTGAATGAACTTCCTGTGATAGCTGACCAAACCTATGAAACTATGATTCTCTGTAGTTATCTTCGGTGGCTTCCAATCAAGTACTGCTTTCACATTAGCTTGATTCACTACAATGCCCTCCTTACTGATAACATGGCCAAAAATTTGACATCAGATAGCCAAAAACTAGCATTTGCTGAACCTGGCATATAACTGATGCTCCCGCAAAGTTTGCAATACCAAACGAAGATGCTTCTCATACTCTATCTCTAATCTTTAACAGATAAGAATATCATCGATAAAACTACCACAAACTGGTCTAAATATGGATAGAAAATTCGGTTCACCAAACCCATGAATATCGTGAGTGCATTGGTCTGCCCAAATGGCAAGACAAGAAACTCTAAAGACATATATCAAGTAAGAAAGGCGGTTTTAGGAATATCCATTCCCCGCACTCGCAACTGAAAATAACCAGAACAAAGATTAATCTTCATAAAATGTTGCGCTCCCCGCAGCTAGTCGAACAAGTCATAAAGCCTCGATAGTGGATACCTAATCCTGGAAGTTACCTTGTTTAACTCATGATAATCTATACATAATTATATACTACCATCCTTCTTCTCCACAAAGAGGATTGATGCTCCTATGAAAATGACTCTGATAAATAAAACCCTAAGTTAACAACTCATCTAGCTGAGTCTGTAGCTCCCTCATCTCAGTGGGTCTCATATGATAGGGTACTCGGAATATCGGTATAGTTCCTGCTGCAACTTGATGTAGGAAAATAACCTCTCTTACTGGAGAAAATCTCGCTATGTCCTAAAAGACATCCTAATACTCTGAGACGACTCTGGTCTCGGTCAAATCTCAGCATGTCCTAAAAGACATCCTAATACCCCGATCCCATATCATCACTGTAGGCTGTCTAAAAATCACAATAGATAGCTAGTCCCCGTCAAGTCACAATTAAGAAGGTTACAATCAGACGACTTCCTTGTTACCAAAGGAAAGCTGCAATCGAAGGATACCCCTATGGATCATGAAGAAATTACAAGTTAACAATCTCTTCAAACCGAGAGGTAGAATTCATCCCTACAGTCAAAACACAAGTGGCTATGTTCCAAAAGTCAAAGCAACGGAATCATTACATCCTCAGCTATTAACATAGCCCCATATTTGAGATGATTGGTCTTGATGGCAGCGACAACAACATGACTAATATTATATCAGCAACTATTAGAGGTGCTGATGAGCAGTGTAATGGTTTTAGAAAAGTGGAAAGATCTAGAGACTACGTGAACAGTCTTATTAAAAGGTCGCCATATCATGACTTGCAGTTGATAGAGCGTTATTGGGATGCCTCAAGTGTCACAAATGGCCTGAACAGGGCCTTCTCGAATGGTCATTGGTGTCATCCATATATAAAGACAGAAAGGGTAAACGCAGCTTCATCTGCTGCAGAACGTAGCTTCTAAACGCTACAAACGTAGCTTCATTTGCTGCAGAACGCAGCTTCTAAACGCTGCAAACGCAGCTTCATATCACTGCAGAATGCAGCTTCTAAACGCTGCAAACGCAGCTTCATATCGCTGTAGAACGCAGCTTCTAAACGCTGCAAATGCAGCCTCATACGTTGCAAACGCAGCTTCTAATCGCTACAGAACACGCTTCCAGATACTGCGTTCAAATGCAGAATCTATGCCAGAACGCAAGTCAAGGTTCTGACTCATTCAAACGTGATCCATACAGTTTCGAAAACCGTTTCTCACCCATGATCTGAGGAGTGGTTTACGTGGGTTGTTATACCAGATTAATGGGGCGACTAAACCCTCATTTAGGCGCGAATTATGGGGGCAGTTATACCCCTAATCTCCCTATAAATATCAGAAAACTCAATAGAGTTTGAGATTGGATTTTCTAGAATCGGAAGAGAGGATTGGATTTTGGAGATTAGATCCAGGAGAGGAGAGAATCTGAAGGCAATAATCTTCAACAGAAGAGTTCCAGATATCTGACACTTGGCTTATTAACCGAATTATTTTTGGTTCAAACAGCTCTTTCTCACTAGAGTTTGTCACTCATTCTGAGGTACACTCGTGGAGAGTTCTTGAGTAGTTCAACCATACAAGGCATTTGTTCCAGCGAATTGAGATTTTCATATCGTCAACGAAGAGCAAGTTCAACGCAAGCATTGGAAGGAAGCACTCCATCGCCACCGTGAAGAACTCAGATTTAAACAAAGGAGAGAATCAAATTCATTCTTTTCTCTTTTGTAATCAGGAAATCCAAATTGTAATCGATTTTGAGAGAATACAAGTTAATTTTCTTTCATTGTCTTTTTTACTACAAATTTTTCACGAACAATCATCTCCTCAATGTATGCTAGAAATGACTCCGCATTCTGGTTATCCTATGAGGTTGCTACTATCAATACAAACCCATTGAATACTCACAAGCTGACTATCTTTGTAAAATAGTCTATACTAACATGATAGGATGATAACTAATCTATACCAAGAATAACATCAAACTCGAACATTCACAAGATGAGCAAATCGACCACGAACTCAGACTCGTCTAAACTAATGACACATCTCCTATAGATACTCTCTAAGAGAGACACCTGTTCCAAAGGAGTAGAAGCTGATAATGGAATGCCTAAAGGCTGCACTATAAGCTGAAGTATAATCATAACATCATAATAGGTAAAAGAAAGTAAAGCTTCTGAATCAACAAAAATCGACATGGAAAGGAAATCACTAAGAAAGCTCTGTTCACACCATGATCACGCGGTATGACTGCATAAACCCTGCCAGTGGTTGGCGATTGCTACGCTGATGGCGGTGGAACATATGAGATTATCTATCTCTCAGGAATCTCCTAGATGGCATGAATCTTACCTACTGGCCCCTCAATCATTGAGACAATTAGATGTGCCTCAAATCCTCTGCTACTTACTGTAACTGCGGCCCTGAGACTGCTGATTTTGACCTCTGTCATGCTAGCCTCCTACTGGTGTACTATGATCATCTTTCACTCTATGTCCGATCTTGTTACAATTGTAACATGTATGCCGAATTCTATGATGTTGCGACGCTCTCGAATCATGTTGTAGGTTGTGCTCTCTTCTTATGCTGTCCTTGTTGCTGGTGGTAAAAAAATCCTTAACCCATTGTTGGGGCTCTCTAGATTCTGCAATAGGTTTCTTGCCCTTGTCATTGTCACTATGCTAGTCATGATTCTATAATTAACTACGTGCATATTTTCCTTCTTTAAATAAACTAGCTCTACTGCTTGTCAAAGAAGTAAACAAGATTTTTTCAAATAAGTAGTATTCGCTACTCTGACGAAAATCTAAAGTCAGTGCCATCCTCCGGTGATATTCTCTATGCTGAATACATCTAACTTTGCTTTATGACTAAGTCAACGTTAAGAAATCTTTACATATTTCTTCTATTTATAGGCTGCATATAAATCCAGTGTACCCTAAAACTATAATGTTCTCAGTGTCTGATGTCTTTCTTATTCTTACAGAGCCAAGTCTCCTGCTCTGTGGCTCTATCAACAGCTGGTTGTGGTGATGGTGAAATCATTGGTATTACCTCTTCAATAGACACGATTGATACAACTTGTGGTGAAACTCTAGAAAATATAATATGGCTCGTTACTCGCTTCTCGAGTGTTGCTAGTCTCTGCTTCTATGATCGACGTTACAAAGTCAATCAGGTACTGTGAAACCTACTACGGCTTGGGTTCTGAGTGCCCAGCTCTCTGGGTATGAGTATTATCTCGACCGCATCCTCCTCCTAACCTTTATAATATCAAGAGGAGATCTTAATGGACACAGTAAATGAGGTCGCAAACATATATACATAACATAACGTATCACATAGTATTCACACAAATATTTTTCAATCAATGTAAGGTAATCATAAAAAAATTCGTAATTTTTGAAGTATGCATATTATGTCCTCACTAATTTTGGAAATTCCTAGTAGATTCTATACATGAATCCTAGGAAACTTTATTCTAGCTCCACGACTCGACACAGCCTGATCCTAAGGATGCTGGAACTAGAGCTCTGATACTAACTGTGACGCCCTAGGATTCACACAAGGCTGCAGTCCAAGGTGAAACTCGAATTATGAAATTTGTTATGCACCCACATAGTGCATTAACATGTTTCACCAATCACAATAATATCCTCTAGTAGAATCAATAAGAAGTGAATATACAAAACAGGTAAAATGAGGAAGTAAAAACAATAGACATGATATAGAGAGAGAGAGAGATCTTATAATTTAAAGAATCATGTCTCAACTGAAGTACATCTGATATCTGAAATAACAAAATGTCTCAACATGAACCAACTAAATCTCATACTAAGGCACTTTGCCTTTATAAAATGAATACAACTCTAAAGTCTGAACAATGAACGTAACTATACAGTGGAGCTTCAGCTACTAAGACTGTGCGATGGCGACTATGCTAGAACACCGTTATCCTGCTGCTCTTCGAAACTCTGAGTTGCCTGAAAGAGATAATTTAAATAAAAAGAATAACAAGAGCGTCAGAGCGTTACAGAAAAATCACCTCCATCCACCCCAGGGGAAGAGTTGCTAGATGAAGAGGAGGCTCTACCTATTAAGCATAGTCTACCTAGATTATTTTCCCTGTATTTAATGGAATTAATATTTAGACACCTATAAAATTAGACGTATTACATCAATCAAAATAATCCAAACAAGAAAACCCTCATGTATATATCATATGTCTGAATTTGTAGATACCTAAATATTAACACGGGACTAGAGATAAACAATCTAAAGGAAATCATAATTAGAAACCCACAACATACGACTGGTACATCGAGTGAAATAATCCAAACAAGGAAACCCTCATGTATATACCATATGTCTCAAGTTGTGAATCGCTAATCATTGATCCTAACTAAGAAGAAAAAGAGAAGCAATACATGAAAGTAGACTACAACTCCAAACCTCTAACATGATGAGCAAATGTTACAATCTCGGACTACCCTCGGATAGTGGCGCAGTCATAAGAAAAATATCATCCGAAGTAAACATCTCCATAGAACATGTCATGTATGCCAAAAGTATATGAATTGTACCTTACTCTCAGGTAATCTAACATAGGAGCAAAACTACATCTGTGTATGTATATATATATATATATATATATATATATATATATATATACACATGAAATGACGATATTCTAGTAAGGTACACCATACTATAGTGTGGAAATAACATCCTTACTCAATCGTTCTATGGCAAAGGTATATCTTCCTATTCCGGATGATGAATCCAGATGATCGTATAGCTAAGCATAGGCATATCAGCCTAATCCAGAAAAACCCGATCATCTTTGAGTATTAGTACAGCCATAGTCTCATTACAGGAAAATGCCTAATACTCCTTGTGTGGTATAGCCACGGTCTCATTACGAGAAACTGTCCATCACTGAGCATCCACAACTAATGAATTATGCATTATCATGTGTTATACCAACACTATCAACTCTAAACATATGATACGACACAAACAAAATGTGTATTCAACACCCGCGCACTTATCACGATGTGCAGATCCACAACTCATGTTCACGACTACCTCATGTGTAAAATAATTAACAAGAAGTATATTACAATGCATGTATATCTCTTATTTCAAGCTAATCAGACAATACTTATCATAATCCCCTTCGGGATACTCATATGTGTGCTACGATACTATACGTGTGTACTCAAGGCTGTACGTGTATCATCATGCGGCTCACACCCTACGAACGCATCCAAAATGCAAACAAATAACATTCATGAAACTCAAAAGAGGCAGACTAGTCGACCACCCTAAAGGCGTCGGTCAACCGGACCAAGAACGCGCACAAATAGAGATTTGTCGGTCAATCGCCCCTAAGGCGCCGATCGACCGGCCAGAGAAAAAATCTGCTTTCTCAAGTTTTCAGGTTTTGTTGATTTACGATATCATAACTTGTTCAAAAACAAAACTTTTTTATCACGAAATATATAACAACACTTACGCTTTGATAATTACTTACAAAAATTATCTTGAACATGATTCAAACTCTTGGGTTAATCTAATTAGGGTTTAACAACCTAATTAATAAAATTCCTTGATTAGAACATGATTTCTTAACATGTTTAACATAAGCTTGCTTGTAAAAACTCATAGATCAGATATAATTTGATTTAAATTTGCTCATATTTCTTATGTTTCACAAACCTAGGTTTTAAGCATCTCTAATCAACATGTAATCTCAATTAAATATCAAATTAGGGTTTAAACATGATTAGAACATGATTAACAAGTTAAATTTTTTTTAAACATCCCCAATGATCATGATCATGTCTCTATTATAAAAAACAAGAAAAACATAGATCTAACATCAGGTTAAGATTTTATTTCAAAAATCTACTTTTTATCATATTAAAATTAGATCTAAGCATCAAAATAATCATTTTACTTCATACACACATGTTTTAAACTACGGGTAAGGTTTGGATGCAGATGATCTTGCCTTAATCTTATGTACAAGCCTCTGAAATAAACAACAAGCAATCTACAAGTGTAAACAACCTGTTCTCCCTTGCTACACATCGATGATCTCGCCGTCGTGTTGGTATTATGCTTCACAAAGCTCTCAAAATTCATAAGAAAAAGATCTAGCATTTTTGAGGAGAGAGGGTGTCTGCTAGGATTCAGAGATATGATAAAAAAGAGGAATTTTCATGAAAAACATGGGTATTTATAGAGGCAAACCCAAAACAAACTCGTTTGACCCGAACCAGGAAACCTAGTCTGACTGGGAAAACTACCTTTGGTATTTTGGCTATAACTTTCACATCCAACCTCAGAATAAGGTGATTTAAGATTTTTTAGAAAGCTTTTAAAGTGACCTACAACTTTAGTCTTTTAAGTTTTTCTATGTTGTAAATTCATGATTGTGTAAATCACGTATACCCTTAATTGATCGTTTTTTCAGATATCAGGCTCGTGTATATAGTGCATGATTTTACTCCTATATTCATATATATACATTGAATTGATCTCAAACCAATTTCTAGCATACTTAAATATTAATAAATGTTATTTATTACTATATAACATATTTATTATTATTTATTAACATATTTTTAAATTCACAGGGTTTTACAGTAACCCCTCAACTCAACTAGTGTTGTACGGTATGGTGCACGGGATATCGGGGTGGTGCCAGGTTGCAACTCGACGCAAAACTTGATTTTTCTCGCTGAAGATAATGCATGTATGTCTTAAAAGACATCCTAATACTCTGAGACTACTCTGGTCTCACATAAATTTGTTCCCTAATTTCGCTACATCACCTCCTCAATATAAGCTAAGAACGAACCTATAAACTGGTTCTCCTATGAGGTTGCTACAACCTACTTAGTCCCATCAGAAGCTTATAAACTGTCTGTTTTTGCAAAATAGTCGATATGGTAGGAAGATAACCAATCCATACCAATATTCATGTCGAACTCTGACATATGTAAGATGATCAAATCGATGATAAACTCAGACTCATCTAAACTGATGACGCATCGCCTACAGATACTCTCTAATAGGGACACCACACCTAAAGGAGTAGAAACTGACAAGGGTATGTCTATGGGATGAGCAACTAGCTAAAGCCTATCCATGAAGGCATAAGAGATAAAAGAATGTGAAGCTTCTGAATCAAACAAGATTCGGGCTGGAAAGGAGTTCACGTGGAACGTATCTTCCAGTATGGCCCTGCTCGCACCATGGTTGCATGGAATGACTGCATAAACCTTATCGGTAGCTGAAGTTTGCTGTACGGTTAGCTTTGGGATGTATGCGAACATCTCTCCCTAAGGTATCTCGTGGATAGCACGCACCTGACCCTCTATCCTCAGAACTGCTCGTGGCGCCTCTAGTCTCAACTGCTAGCCCTGGCCTCGACTCTGCTGCTACTGACTATGTCCACGGTTCTACTGCTGACCCTGGTTTCTTTCTTGCTGGCCTCCTGCTAGTGCACTACAACACTGTACTACTCTATGGCCAGACTTATGATAGGAAAATATGTGCCCTGAAATCTGTGTTGGTGTGGCCCCCTCTGATCTGGCTACGATCTCTTCTTGTAAGGGCCTTGCTGCTGATGCTGTGAACCCTTGCCCTGTTGTTGGGGTCCTCTGGGTTTTGAAAGAGATCCCTTGCCCTTGTCCTTGTCTCTGAGTTGTCCTGTTTTAGGGTTGCCTTCTTTGTTCTTCAGAAAGATTGCAGTTTTTGTCTCCTGTGAAATAGTGGCATCGGCTACCTCTCGTACTGAGCAGAATCGTTTAGAAATAAGATAGCAACGAATGTTTGGACAAAGTCCTATCAAAAACATCTGAGCCTTACGTTCTCCTGTGTGCCACATACCAGTAAATCTGAGTAGTCCCACGAGCTTGCTCTCATAATCAGCTATAGACATATCTACCTGCTCCAAACGGGCCAGTTCTAACTCTTTTCAGGCCTTTGCCGCTGATGATACATACTGTTCGCCAAAGAAGTAGATGAAATCC
>BQKN01000942.1:1077117-1095752 GCA_022839385.1 Asparagus kiusianus | reverse complement strand
AGAAGTAGATGAAATCCTCCGAAGTAAGTGTCATACACTACTCCTGTGTGAATTAGAGCCTATACCGTCCTCCGGTGTTGCCCTTGAGGCTAAAAACTGCTAGCCTCTGCTTCTGAACTATGTCAACGTTAAGCATATCTAAAATATTCCCCACATCCTCTTTCCACTTATGAGCTGCAAGAGAATCCGATGTGCCCTGGAACTCTAGTGCTCTCTGCTTCTAGTACCTCTCTACCAAACAAAGCTAAGCCTCTTGCTCTGCAGCTCTATCGACAACTGTTATGGTGTAACTGTTGGCGATTCCTTTACAATAGGCATATGTGTTGCTGGTGCCAGCACCTCTGGAGATGGTGTCACTAGTGGAACCTGACTCACCACTTGATCTTCGAGTGCTGCCAGCCAAGCTGTAATCTATGCTATGAGGTCAATCAAGTATTACGGAGCCTATTACGGCTCGGGTTCTGGCTCAGCTTATCCAACACTCTGAGCACGGGACCCTCTTCGACCATGACCTCATCCTGACATCTGTAATTTCAGAAGGAGATCTTATAAGACACAATAAATGAGACCTCGAGCATAAACAACTTAACATATAACAATAGAAAAACATGTCACGTAGTATCCTCAAAATACTTTATAATCAAAGTAGGATAGTCATAAAAAAATTCTCAAAATTTTTGAGTTACGCATATTATGGCCTCACTCAACCTAGGAATTCCTAGTGGACTCTATACATGAAACCTAGAAAACTCTATACTAGCTCCACGACTCGATGTAGGATAGCCTAAGGATGCTCGAACTAGAGCTTTGATACCAACTGTGACACCCCCGTTTTCACACATGGTTATAGTCCAAGGTGAATCCAGAGATGTCAAACCTGTTATGCACCTACACTGTGCTACAACATGTTTTACCATCATCGTAATATCTCTCTAGTGGAATCAAATAAGAATAGTGCACGTAGAAGCAGATATAAAAGAGATGAAAATAGGAAATGGAACATATAGAATAGATGATCAACAATACGAGTAAACACGTCTCAACAGAAGTAAAAGAACATACGTCCAATAGTCTAAAATAAGAAGTAAATAATCTCAAGTACAAGTCTCAAGTACAAGAATCAACTGAAAAGTACGTAGGCTCTAAGCCTCCAAAATAAAATACAACTCTAGAGATCGACTAAAATCATAACTAAACAACCGTGGAGCATAAACTACTATGAATAAACAATGGTAGCTAAGTTGAAAGTCTGTCAACCTGCAGCTCTCCGAAACTCTGATCCGCTGCCTGAAAATAAGGGAAATCAACAGCGTCAGAGCACTATCAAGATCATCTCCATCCGCCCCTAGGAAAAGGGCTACTAAGTATAATAGAGGCTCTACCTAAATATGCATAGTCTACCTAAATCATTTACCCTGTACTAATTAGGATTAATATTTAGAAATCCACAACACGAGACTAGTACGTCGAGCGAAATAATCAAAACAAGGAAACCCTCATATATATATCATATGTCTCAAATTGTGAATTACTAAATATCAATTCCAAACTAAGAATAAATAAAGAAGGAAAGCAATACAGGAACATACCATTACAAACAATATTATAAATGTCGACCAAACATCTCATACTACCATTTGGTAGATAAAACAGATACCAGTACACAATCCTATGTAATCCACCATGTGAAGTACCTTAACAAATGAACTACATCAAATACATAGTAACCGCTTATGACTCAGGCCATCAACTATTTCATAAAATTATTATTCACAAAATTTCACAACCCATCGCATCATCATGCTGATCAATATATAGGTGCATTAACATCTACGCATATATATACAGATACAATAATATAGGTTCATCGACCTCTGCGCATATACATGAGATACAATAATATAGGTACATCAACCTCTGCGCATATACATGCGGAAACATTAATATAATGGAGTGTAGTCTATCGCGGTCTCACTGCAGTATACCAACTAACGCACTATGAGTGTAGTCTACCGCGGTCTCATTGCAGTATACCAACTAACCCTATGCAGGCATCCACTGTTACTGTAACTAAAATAATCGTTACTTATGATGACACAAACTATTATCCTATGCTCATAAAGAGGCTCATACACACTCAAAAACCTAGTACAAGCACTCTCCTGGTTATGCACGTATACCGACGTACGACTCACACCTCGTGTTTGTAAATCGGACGCACGAAAAAGAAAACAACATTCATAAACAGCACTAGACCGGTCGACCGATATACATCTTCGGTCGACTGGTCGACGACGTGCACTAACATGCACACTCAAACTGCCTTCAATCGGTCGACTGATCTCCTGGATTAGTCGACCGACCAGAGAAAAATTACAGGTTTTGTTGTTCTTGTCAGTTTATCTTAAAACTTGTACTTTTAATAACATGATTAGTAAAACTTGATTAAATTCTCATAATTACTTAATAAAAGATTAACTTAAATAGGATCACATCACTTAAATTAATAATTCTAGGGTTTAAACATCATAATTAACAAAACTCTTAATTAATTTGATTAACTAGGGTTTAAAACCAAATTAAAACGTAATTAACAATTTAAAATCAACTCTACTGATCTTGATCATCTACACTTGACAGTTAAAGATAAATCCTACTGTTCTCATCATTGGTTTAGGATTTATTTGAAATTACCCTAGAGGGGTTAATAGGATAATCAAATAATAACGTGCAACTAATGAAAATTCAATGCAGTTTTAGACACAAATAAAGAAATAAGGAAATAATTAAAAGGAGAGTTAGAGAAAGTTAGCCAAATGAGATGACGATGTGTTTGGGAGGTTCGATACTCTCCACCTTCATCCCTGACCACCTCTTTCTATGGTAATTTACTACACAACCCGGTTTGAAAGCCAAAACTTATTCACAATGATCTCCTCGAGATTGAACATTCCACACAATAATCTCCTCGAGATCAAGCTCTCCACACATATACAAGATGAAGAAAAAGCCTCTCTTACTAGTATCTTATAGTAAGGATAAAGAGAATAACAATTTAAGCTCAAGGGTTGTGGGATTTTAAAATGTAAACCGAAAAAAACTTAAGAACTTGAGAATGAGTGAAAGTATATGCTTAGAAGTTCTTAAAAACAAAACACAAGTTTTTCTCTTCTTTTCTTTTATTTGCTGAATGTATTCAATAAATGAGGGCTGATGGATATATATAGTCTCTCAAAACAACAGCCCAAATTCAAAGAAAATCAAGGAAATCAACCAAATCCATAAAATCTCGGAATCTGGGAAACTAGCCATTACACTGTCATAGGTCGACTGATGAGTGAATTGGTCGACTTATAACATTGTTCGATCAACTGATAAAGATCGATCAACAAAGTAGAAACAAGATTTAAAATGCAAAGCAGTTTATCGATCGACTAGTCTGAACAGTCGATCGACCGAAAAATGTGCACAGCTCATATTTGAACAGTAAACTTGATTTTCAAAGTGTGTTTAAAAGTAGTAAAAAAATCCTAAAAATTATGAAACTTGGGAAAATATTTATTCTGATGAAAACACACATGTTAGAAAAGAAAATTTTTAAATATCATTTCTCATTTATGAAAACTCATTGGTTTACAAAAACCGTCAAAATATGAGTTTTGAAATGTGTGTGTGTAATCCCCAAGTGCTTCAAAAGTTATCTCCTTTATTTCTTGCCAACATTATAATCTAGAGAGAAGTAAAAAAATACAAATATCACTTACAATAATATACAAAGCTTGAGTGTCGATATTTGTTAAGTTTTGTTGATGAAGCTCTTCTTGAATATATATGCTTGAACACTCTTCTTTATTTGATATTCGCGTAAGTCGATATTTGAGCTATTTAGAGCTTCTTCATCAACTTTCCTCCACATATCATCGTTATGGCGCAAAATCCATCCATCCTTCAATAATAGCACTATATTGCTTGATAAAATATATTCTGTGTAATATCACTTAACAAGTAATTAGCACCAATAACGGGGTTTGTAAATCAACATTAAAATATAAGACCTAAAAATATCTCCATTTTTTATGATGACAAACCACCATTAGAAAAGAGCATAAGATAAATAAAAATATTACTTATAGATAGATGCTCCCCCTATCTATAAGACTCTTCCCCTATCTATGTGCACAAATTATAGGGGATTTTCTCCCCCTTTGTCAATATCAAAATGGGGGTATGCAAAGCTTTTATAATACACATGTTGTCAATCGCAGAAGATACTCCTCTAAGTGTTGGCCTACCCGTGTCACCTTCCTCAAGTGGTTGGATTTACTATCTCTCTCTAGGCTTTACAACTAACCAACTCCTCTCAGAATTGACCCTGATCTCTCCCAACCACTTCTCTAAGTGTCCTTGTGTATTATAATATATTATTTTAATGATTACAAATCAAGAAATATCAAGATACTAACGTTATAATACAAAAAATAAAAATATCAAGGCCATCAGAAAAAACAAATAATTAAAGGATGCACATGCCTAATTAATCTCTTATGCGACAAAAATTTTCTTCGCTAAGAGGTTTGGTAAAGATGTCCGCTAATTGTGATTTTGAATCAATATAAACAAGTGAGACATCTTTCCTATCTACATGATCACATAAAAAATGATGACGTACATCTATATGCTTGGTCCTAGAATGAAGAACCGAATTTTTGGAAATATTAATAGCACTAGTATTATCACAAAATATTTTTGTGTCATGAAAATGTAGATCAAAATCAACCAAATTTTATTTCATCCATAATAATTGTGCACAAAATAGGTCGGTGGCAATGTATTCTGCTTCCGTAGTAGATAATGCTACACAATTTTGCTTATTACATGACCAAGAAACAAGAGAGTTGAATTAACATGTGCCACTAGTACTCTTGTGGTCTACTTTGCATCTGGAAAAGTCGGCATTACAATACCCATAAAGATCAAAAGTAGTATGCTTTGGGTAAAATAAGTCAAGTTCAATAGTACCATTTATATACTTAACCGCTACTTAATGAGATTTTCGAGGAGAAGCTTGAAAACATGCACATGCACAAACACTAACATTATATCCGGCCTACTAGCGGTGAGATAAAGTATACTACCTATCATACATCGATATAGCTTTTGGTCTACTATCTCTCCACTTTCATCCATATCCAACTTCATAGTAGTGCTCATCGGAGTTGTTGCATGCTTGGAGTTTGACATCCTAAATTTCTTTACCAACTCTCTTGCATACTTGCTTTGTGAGACAAAATTCCATCATCACTTTGTATGACTTGGTGGCCAAGGAAAAATATGAGCTCACCCATCATACTCATTTCAAATTGTTCTTGTATTACTTTTGAAAATTCCTTACATAAAGATTCATTAGTAGCTCCGAAAATAATATCATCAACATACACTTGAACTAAGATGAATCATTCTTTCTTTTTCTAACGAACAAAGTATTATCAATTTTTCCTTTTGAGAAACCATTTTCAATAAGAAAACTAGAGAGGTGAATATACTAAGCTCTTGGAGCTTGTTTCAAACCATATAAAGCTTTTTAAACCCGATAAATATGATTTGGAAGCAAAGGATCAATAAATCTAGGGGGTTGCTCAACATAAACTCTTCATCAATAAAACCATTTAAAAGATACTTTTCACATCCATTTTGAAATCCGGGGCATTGCTCAAAAATTTTAAAACTAGCAAAGGCCAAAAACATACGAATTGACTCCATTCTTGTAACCAGTGCAAAATTTTTATCATAATCAATGTCATCCTCTTGATTGTATTCTCAAGCGACCAAATGAGCTTTATTCCTAATCACTATACCAAATTCATCAAGTTTATTTCTAAAAACCCATTTTGTTCCAATAACATGAAAATCTTTTGGTCAAGGAACAAGTTTCCAAATATTATTTCTTTAAAAATTGTTTAATTAATCATGCATGCCTAAAACCCAAAACAAATCATTTAAAGCATCATCATTATGTTTTGTTCTATTGAGATAAGGAAGCAATGTTACCACATTCACTTATGGCCTTTGAGCGAGTTATGACGCCTTTTGAGGAGCTTCCAATGACTTGCTCCTTAGAGTGATCCGGTGCATACTTCTATGTTTTAGAGAGTTCTTCTTGATCATCCTTTTGGTGGGTTCCAACTTCTCCCTCTTGTGTCCTTGGTGTAACTGTTGATGGGGGGTCATTCATTTGCAATAGTTCCAATCTTCCTTTAATATCTTCATCATCCCTAATAGGTACATAATCTTGTAAATTGATATTATTTTCATTAAAGATAATGTTTATAGATTCTTCAATGATGAGTGTTCGTTTATTAAAAACTTTATAAGCCTTACTCCTTGATGCATATCCCAAAAATATACCAACATCTATTTTTGAATCAAATTTGTCATGATAATTTCAGTGTTCAAAATAAAACATTTGCAACCAAAAATACAAAACTAGATTATGTTAGGTGTCTTACAAAAATAAAGTTCATAAGAAGTATTCTTAAAAATAGGTCTAATCAAAACACGATTTAAACATAGCAAGTCATGTTAACGGCTTCAGTCCAAAAATATTTTGGCAAATCAAAGAATGTTATCATAGTGCGTGTCATCTCTTGTATGGTGCAATTTTTCTGTTCAATAACACAATTTTGTTGTGGTGTTCTTGGAGTAAAAAATATATGTGTAATGCCATGATTGTCACAAAAATCATTAAAAAACTTATTTGAAAAATTCACCTCCATGATCACTATGAATTTTGATAATTTTCAAATCATTTTTATTTTCAACCCTTTTTACAAAATGTAAAAACTCATCAAAACAATCATCTTTATTTGCAAAAAATATGATCCATGTAAAACAAGAAAAATCATCAATTAATACAAAAACGTAATGCTTTCCTCCTAGTGAGGCAACACGCATAGTACCAAAAAGATTAAGATAAAATAATTCCTATGGTTTAGTCGTGGATACATCGTTAATGGATTTGAAAGAACTCTTAATTCGTTTACCTCTGCCACAATCTTCACATTGTGAATATTTAATAAAGTTCAAACTTGGTAGTCCTCTTACCAAGCTTTTCTTTAATAGCTTTAAAATTAATTTCATATTTGTGTGTCCAAGCTTTTTATGCCAAATCTAAGGATCACTATCCACTACAGCAATGCATTTTACATCTTGATCTATAGGCTCATTCGTCTCAAAAATATACACATTAGATTTTCTAAGGGCAACAAAAATGATTTTATCTTTAAGGCTAACAATGCATTTATCTGGTTTAAAAATAATATCATAGTCTTTAATCACTTAGTTGGCTAATGCTAAGAAGATTATGATTTAGTTCTTTTACTAAGTAAACATCCTACATGATGGAAGAATGTTTCTTACCAATATTACCATTGCCAACAATTTTACCTTTATCACTACCGCCAAAGGAGATATTGCCTCCTTCTGTCCTTGATAGAGTTGTAAAAAGATATTTATTAACTATCATGTGATGAGAACAACCATTATTAAGGTACAACAATTCTTTATATCTTGTGCGAGACGTTTCCTACAAGTAAAGAAGTAGTAGAAACTTTAGGTATTCAAATCTTGGGTCCTTGAATGTTAGTACTCTTAGTACCCACGTCAACCCATAATCATAAATATTGTTTCTAATTCTACAATGTGTAGAAATGTGACTGTGTCTCATGCAATAAGTACAAATGCAATTTTTCTTATGAGTAGGTGCATGAGATTGGTGAAATATTTTTCTACCAAGATGAGGGTGATCATAACAAGATTTCAACAAGGAGATTTCATTGTTTAATTTTTCAAAATTTGACCTAAGTTGTTTGTTTTCAAAATTAAGATCTATAATTATTTTATCTTTTAAGGCAATAGCATCATTCATTGAAGATTGTAGTAATTCAAGTTTTGAATCACATGAGTTGTGTAACTTTTTAAATGAAGAATATTCTTTGGTTAAATTTTTAAACTCAAAATTTAGTTCGACAAGATCATTTTCTAATTCATCTTGCATATCTTCAGGATCGGATGTTACCTTATCCTCCTAAGCCATGAAGCATATGCTTGGGACTTGGAATGTACATTTTGTGGCTTCTTCATCACTATCTGAATCGTTAGGTTCGGATTCCTCCCATCCCGCATACATGGCCTTATTTCTTCTTATATTTAATATACTTATCTTTTATTTTGGGGCAATCTATTGCCATATGTCCCAGTTCATGGCATTCAAAGCATTTTCCTATATGTAAAGAGAATTTTTTAGAATGATTATTTTTAAATTTTTTGTTCATTCTTACCAATCTTGATATTCTCTTGGATAGGTGTGCCACTTCTTTAGAGACATCAATTTCACTATTGGAGGAGGAGTCTCTCTCAATTGCTCCCTTGAACACAATTGATTTCATCTTTTGAGAAGGCTCTTTACTTGCTCGTGGGGGTTCTTCATCCTTCTCCTTGATCTTCTTCTCATGAACCTTGAGTTTGCCAATGAGGCCATCAAGAGTGAGCTTTGTGAGATTATTTGCTTCCTCAATTGTCGTACCTTTGGGCTCCCATGTCGGTGTAAGAGAACAAAGGATCTTATAATTCTTCCCTTGGTTCTCAAGCACCTTGTCAAGACCATGTTATTGATTCACAATGTTAGTAAACCGACAAAACATAGCATCAATAAACTCATTTGGAAATATTTTAAATAGTTCGCATTCATGCATGGGACTTCTAATTTTTGACTCATTAACTTGAGGAGTTCCTTCATGAGTTATACATAGTTTCTCCTAAATTTCATGTGCGGTTGCACAAGTGGAGACTCTATTATACTCATTAGGAGTGAATCCAAAAATCAAGGCATTCATAGCTTTAACATTGAGAGTAGCCAAATGCCATTCATTCTCGGTCATGTCACGACTAGATTTTTCAACATATTTATTCTTAATAATATCTAGGATGTCAATGTTAATGCATCTCAAGTAAATATGCATGCTAGCTTTCCAATATGCAAAATTATTACCATTAAATAAAGGAGGTCTACTAGTTGATTGACTTCAAGAGCATGCATATTCATGTTTGATTCCATTTGGATCTTTACTCTAAGATGATTAAACCTAAACAAATATAGAGACCAATACTCTAATACCAAATAAAATTATCCTAGAGGGGGATTGAATAGGGTAATCAAACAATAATGTGCAACTAATAAAAATTCAATGCAATTTTAGACACAAACAAAGAAATAAGGCAATAATTAAAAGGAGAGTTAGAGATAGTTAGCCAAATGAGACGCTGATGTGTTCATGAGGTTCGGTCCTCTCGATCTATGTCCCCGACCACCTCTCCTGATGGTAATTCACTACAAGTTCTAAGGTACTTGAAGCTAACTAAGTCATTTGTTTTGACTTTTTAGTTTGATGAGTTACAATTAATTGGATATTATGATTCAGACTTCCAGGTTGTGTTGGTACAAAAAACTCTACATCTAGATTTGTTTTTATGTTTGGTGGTGGTGTAATATCTTAGAAAAGTAAGAAACAAGAATGTCTTGCTCAAAGCACCATGGAAGTTGAATATGTGGCTGTTAATTTAGCTACAAGGGAGGCTATGTATCTTTATAAGTTCTTGAAAAACATTCTAGTGCTACCATGTGTAGAACAATCAATAATGATCTTTTGTGACAACGCTTTTGCAATTGCCATTATCAAAGATCCAAAGGGTCATTCTAAAGCAAAACATATTGAAGAAAATATCATTACATTCAAGATATGTTAAAAAAGTAAGAAGTTGTTGTTGTGAAAGTGGCATCTAAGGATAATCTCACAGATCCATTCACTAAGTCTCTTCCTGTGTTGATGTTTAATACTCATGTTCAGGATATGAGCTTGGTACCTTATTGATAAAATGTATGATCTATCTATTATAAGATAGTTAAACAATAATATAAGTTCCACGAAATAAAATTGTGATATATATTTTCACATTGTTGCATTAGTTCATTTCACTATTCATTTCATTAGTCATTGATATGATGAGCGCTCATGTAGTTGTTGGGGCTAATATCTCGATAACTTGTTAAAGAACCTCCACATAACATGCCCTTCAGATCTTGTGACGAGCAAATAACAGGAAAGAAATCACAGCAAAACAAAGAAGTAGGAAAGAACGAATAAAAGAGAGAACACCAGATTTAACAAGGTTCTGTGTGTCTACATCCTTGGGAGCCACACCCGAATTTCTTTGATTATTGAAGAAGATTACAAAGCTTGCAAAAGAGTAATCTCTCTCTCTGAAATCTCTTTCAGGATGTTCAAGGTCTACTACAAAAAATCACACAGAAAAATGCATAGGGTAAGGCAGCCAAGGTTTCCTATTTATAGGGAAACCCTAAAATCGAAACAGATTTGGAATCTGTTTTCTGCGAAGTTCACCTGAACTACGAAGTTTGCCTGCTTCGCCTGAACTAAAGTTTGCCTAAACTAAAGTTTACCTGCTTCGTCTAAATTTAAGTTCACCTGCTTCACCTGAACTAAAGTTCACATGAACTGAAGTTCGCTTGCTTCGCCTAAACTTATGTTCGCCTGAACTAAAATTTGCCTGCTTCGTCTAAACTTAAGTCCACCTAAACTGAAGTTTTCCTACTTCATCTGAACTTAAGTTTGCCTACTTCGCCTGAGCTGAAGTTCGCCTGCTTTGTCTGAACTGAAGTTCGCCTAATTTGGCTGATTTCCAGACTTAGTCAAAATCTGCTATGTATGCTTGTTCTAAAGTTTAGGTCTACATCCCTAAAACCAATAATCTCCCACTTGGAGACCAAACCTCCATTAATAAGCTCTCTTGAGCTCCAGCCTACTTCACAAGCATCTTCTCTTCCCCAGAAGATTTCGTTCTTCAATCAACATCATATCGGTAATCCCACATGTCCTCTTAGTGTGGCTCCGCCCTCATCTCCTACGCATGAAGGCTAACTGAAGTAGTGCACAACTCCAGTTTCTCGATGGTCACTGTCTTTGTCAATATATTTGTAGGATTTTGGCTCCCTAAAATCTTCTCCAACTATAACTTCTCATCTTCTATCAGTGAACGTATGAAGTGGTAACATACGTCGATGTGCTTCATTCTGGCATGATATACTGGATTCTTGGCAAGGTGTATAGAACTCTAGCTATCACAATAAAGAACATCGTTCCCTCACTTCAGACCCAACTCTTCCAGGCATCCGGTCAACCAAATCATCTCTTTGCTGGCTTCAGTCACTATGACATACTCTGTCTCGGTCATGGACAACATCAAAAAAAAATTCATATGTGAGATCCAGCTTACTGCTGTCGACGCTAAAGTATAAATATACCCTATGGTACTTTGCCTCGTATCATGATCACCGGTAAAATCTGTATCTATGTATCCCTACAGTACCAACTCCTTTCTCCCAAAATACAGTGGCATATCCATAGTCCCTCTTAAGTAGTGCAATATCCACTTCATAGCCTCCTAATGCTACTTCCCTGGATTGCTTGCAAATATGCTTACAACTCCCACTGCATGGTCGATATCCGGTCTCGTACAAACCATTGCATACATGAGGCTACCAATGACTGATGAGTATGGCACTCTGGTCATGAACTCCTTCTTGTCATCAGTCTTGGGCGATTGCTCCTCAGATAACCTGAACTGACTTCTAAGGGCCATGCCAACGGCCTTCGCATTCTCCATGTTGAACCTCTGAAGTACCTTCTCGATGTATTCAGGCTGACTCAACTTCAATATCCCTTCAGTTTTATCCCAACTGATTCACATCCTAAGAATTTGATTGGCTGCACCCAGATCCTTCATAGCAAATTCCTTCGTCAAATGCTTCTTCAAGTTGTTTATCTCCTGTAAACATGATCCTACAACTAACATGTTATCTACGTACAGTAATAACATGATATAGCTCGACTCAAACCTCTTGAAGTAGCAACAATGATCTGAATTGCATCTTCCATAGCCATTGCTCTACATGAAGTTATCGAACTTCTTGTACCACTGTCTTGAAGCCTCTTTCAAACCATATAAGTTCTTCTTGAGCCTACATACCATTTCTTCCTTTCCTTACTCAATGAAGCCAACAGGTTGCTTCATATAGATTTTTTCATCCAAGTCACCATGAAAAAAGGTTGTCTTCATATCAACCTACTCAACGTAGAGATTTTTAGTAGCTACTAAGCTTAATATCATTCTGATGGTTGTAAGCTTCACGACGGAGAAAAATATCTTCGTATAATACACTCCTTCCCGCTGTTGTAATCCTTTCATAACTAATCTAGCATTATACATCTTGCTTCTATCACTCTCCTGCATGACCCGGTAGACCCACTTGTTATGTAAGGCTTTCTTCTGTACAGGTAGCTAGGCTAACTCCCATGTTTCATTCGAGTGGAGAGAATGCATCTCTTCTTGCATCTTATGCTCACACTGTTGAGATTCACTAACTTACATAGACTCCTCATAACACTTTGGTTCTCTGCTATCTGTCAAAAACAAGTAATCTAGTGACGAAAGATATCTGGGAATCGGTTTGGGTATCCTGGTTGACCTCCTAAGCTCCTCGTCCTAGTTAGTCATCTCAGTACCTAGAGTCATCTCCATTCTTCGGTCAGAATTAGCATTGTCTCCCCCATCTGGAAGTTTTTCCAAATTCATGTACTCGGATTCACCTGCATTCTTAGTGCTACTCCTACTGCTTTGGTTATCCTTGGCATTATCCCTCTTCTTATACATTACCTCTTCATTAAATATGACATCTCTACTCCTGATGATCTTCCTGTTCTTATCATGCTATAGATGCTACCGAACTCATCAATGTCGTATCCAATAAATATATACTTTTGTGACTCAGCTTCTAGCTTGTCCCTGACATAGGTTACTGATATGAACATATGCCACACAACCAAAGACTCTCAAGTGTGAGAAATTAACTTTCTTGCCACTCTAAACCTCTTCTGGAATCCTAAAATCTAATGAAAATGACGACCCATGATTAATCAGATAAGTTACTGTATGCACCGCATCTGCCCAAAACATCTTAGGTAGACTTGCATGTAGATGCATGCTCCTCGTACGCTGTGTCAACGTTCTGTTCATCTTCTTTACAATGCTATTTTGTTACGGTGTTCCTGATGTAGTCCTCACTAAATGAATCCCATTCAGAGCACAGAACTTCTTGACCTCCTCCAGCTCGTATTCTCCATAATTGTCCGATTTCAGACACTTCACCTTCAAATCTGTCTTGTTTTTTACCATGGCTTTCCACTTCTTAAATCCCAAACACCTCTAATTTGTGCTTCATGAAGTATACCCACACCTTCCTTGAGTGATCGTCGATAAATGTGATATAGTACGCCGAACTACCAAGAGAAGATACGCTAGCTGGACCTCATACATCTGTATGAACAAGCTCTAGCTTTTGAGCTTTGGGTAGTCTTCCACTCTCCTAAAAGCTGGCCATCTTCTGCTTCTTATAGATGCAATCTTCACAAACACCAACTTCCACTGAATCGATGCCGGATAACTTTCCCTAAGAGTGTATAATCTTCATACCATTCTCACTCATGTGTCCCAGCCTATAGTGCCACAGATCTGTACTCTCCTTGCTAGCTACAATTGCGAGGGTGTCACTCACATGTAAAGTTAGGTAGAGAGTTTAGGTTTTTTTGTGACGAGCAACCACCATAGTACTGTTAGAGATCTTCCATGAGTCCCCGGTGAATGTCAAAACAAAGCCTTCCGCTCCAAGTTAACCAACTAAAATAAGATTCCTCGTCAGTTTGGTTCACGTCTGACATTCTTCAGACACCACTTAGAGTCCTTCATCTGTATCTGCACATCACCTCTTCCCATAATACTACAAGGCTAGTTATCCTCCAAGTACACTTTCCCAAAATCTCCTGTTACATAGTTCTGAAGAAGCTTCCTATTAACAGTAGTGTGGAATGAGGCTATCGAATCAATAACTCATGAATCGGTGTCGCTGTTCATAGGAAGGATCAAGGCATCTTGCACGATATGAGCCTCCTACTCATTCACATCCTTCTTTAGTGCTTTGTCAACTGAAGACATATGGCCCTCCTAGCCACAACTCCAACACTTTCATTTGATATGCTTAACCTTCCAGTTTGACCTCTTCTTCTTTGACTTTAATTAATTTTTTTCCTGTTCTGGTTACCCTTCTTCTGGCTTTGGCCTCTCTGCTCAAGATTTAGGGCAGAACCTGAATATTTGATTCAGACGATTTTCTTCTAACCTCCTCTGATAGAATCATACTGACAACCTCAATCAGTATCAACTTCTCTTTTCCTGCCGAGTTGGTAATTACGGTCACGCAACCTACCCAACTATCCAGCAACTGGGATAGTATTAGTAGGGCTTGCACTTCATCATCAAACATGATGTCAACAAAGATGAGTTGATCAACAATCGTGTTGAACTCACTAAGATGCAACGAAAGGAATACCCTTCTGCCATCTTAAGGTTGAAGAGTGTCTTGATGAGATGCACCTTATTTGCAGCTGACGGTTGCTCGTACATCTTTGTGAGTGCTTTCATAAGCCCCACCGTCATCTTCTCCTTCAATATATTATGGGCGACTAATATTACGAGCGACAACCAGATCTGTGCTACAGTCTTCTGATCCAGTATTTCCCAGTACTCGTCGGTTTCATCTTTCTTCTTTCCCTTAGCTTTTCCCATCAACGGACGGTAAAGATCCTTCTGGTACAGATAGTCTTTCATATGCGACTTCCAGTGGGTGAAGTCTGATCCGTCAAACTTATCAGTCTTTGATTTGCTTTCTTCTGTCATAGCTGTCATACAAATCTTTACCAAATCCTAGCTCTGATACCAGCTATTGGGGTTAATATCTCGACAACCTATCAAAGAACCTCCACAAAACATGCCCTCCAGATCTTGTGAATGTTTGGGTGGAAAATTGTATTCTTCATTGTATAACTCATTACAACTTCGATCGTTACAACAAGTTTAAAAAGATTGGTCTTTTTATAAGACCCTTACACAATAAAAATAAAAATTACAACTCTCGTCAAACAGCGTAACGGGTGTTTATCGCCTGCTATTTGCGTGGGATCTTGGCCTTTGACAGGGACGTTGATATCTGTGGACCACCAAAGGATCAGATCAGATCCGGAGCTTCGTTGATTCGTGAAGGAATCAAGAAACCGAAGTAGTTATCTCAGCAACGGTGAGATAACCACTCTTCTCGAGATCACCGCAACGGGGCGATCTCAAGGAAGGAACCGGGAAGTGTAGATCTGACGAGCTCCTCTTCTTTATGCTGACGAACTCGATTGGTCTCTCCTCCTCCTCTCTGAAATTCGTGGATCTTCAGTCCTCAATTCGACAGGGCTTCGTAGACGCTCGAGAATTCCAGATCCTAAAAAATAAAGACCCTAGGGCTGTATTTATAGGCTTCAGGACCTCTATTTTTGGATAAGAACGGTTGATTCCCTCTTATCTTCAGTTGAAACCACTTAACCACATTATCAAATCAGGTCAAACAAATCCAGACGGTTAACGATCGTAAAACAGCTCTAAACTACCAAAAATAGCTTTTCGGGTCTACGGACAGGCATGGGTGTCTCAGCCAAGCTTGGGCCGAGACACCATTTGGTGTCTTGGCCAAACTTTAGCCTGGACCTAGTTTTGCGGTTCTACTTGTTTCCACCGTATCTTCATCGTCCGAAATCGGAATTACGTGGTTCAAGATGTGTTTGAAAGATAATGAGGAGATATATAAGCTCCCATAGTTGAATCACATGTGGAATAAATGGGATACGAGGGGTGCTTCGCCTTTCGTAAGTGACACGGGGCTCCCAATCAGCTCGTGTTTCCATTATTCTGTTGTTCCGTTGCTTTGTATGGTCTATCTACTCACTTTGTGTGTTTGTCATTGTCAAATGAGTTTCTGTGACTCGAATAGTGATGTTCATCATCTTCTCTCTGTCTCGAGCCACGTGCGAGGACTTATAGGCATTTTTTGACTCTACAGTGAAGAACAAATAACAAGAAAAAAATCACATCAAAACAAAGAAATAGGAAAGAACGAATAAAAGAGAGAACACCAGATTTAATGATGTTTGGAAAATGTGCCTACGTCCTCCGGAGCCACACTAGAATTTCTTTGATTATTGAAGAAGGATATAAAGCTTGCAAAAGAGCAATCTCTCTCTCTGAATTCTCTCTTAGGACGTTCAAATTCTGCTACAAAAAACAACATAGAAAATGCACAGGAAAAGGTGGTCAGGGTTCCCTATTTATAGGGAAACCCTAAAACCAAAACAGATTAGGAATGTTTTTTCGAAGTTCGCTTGCTTCGCTTGAACTAAAGTTCGCCTGCTTCGCCTGAACTAAAGTTTGCCTGCTTCGGCAGAACTTAAGTTCGCCTGAATTAAAGTTCGCCTACTTCGCCTGAACTTAAGTTCACCTGCTCGCCTAATTTCCTAATTTAGTCAAAATCCTGTTGTGCATGTTTGTTCTAAAGTTTGGGTCTACACCCCCAAAACCAATAGTGATATGTCCCGAGTCCAACTTATACACTTACGGGCGTATACAAGAGGATCTCAATAGGTGGAGAAGTTGAAACTCAAATTGTTCAGGCCTATGGAATGTTTGGAGCACATTTCCGTAGTGGCTAACACTCAAATTGGTATGCAACCTTGCCCAAGTTGCTAGATTCTGAGTATGATATGAACAATGGACCATTCATTTTGATACTTTCGAGTTTAATTCTAGTCTCTTATTTGAAAAGTTATTTTATGTAGACTCGAGTCAACTGCATAAATTAGTACTTGATGATTTTGAGATAATACTTATTTCATGGCCTTTGTTATATTTATATTGGTATATATTTTTTTAAAACCAAGTGAGAGATTGTTAGTTCTTATTTTTATTTATTTGTGGTTTAGAAAAATAAATAAATAATTTTAAAATTTTTTTGGTAACTAAAGAGTTGATGTCCCTTTGTTTTCTCATTTATGTTTTGGAGATTAATTTTGAGAGTTTAATGGATATGAATTAAGTATGGAATTAAATGGAGAAGTAAATAGTGTAAGATAATTACGGCTACTAATTTCCAACATGGAGGTGAAGAGACAAGAACTTCCCAAAAAGTACCTCCAAAGTCCTACAAGTGAGACATGCAATTTAAACCAAGTCTAGCTGAATGGTAGCAAGCTATCACTTATAAAAATCATATTTCTATCACTTGTAAATCATATTTCTACTTTGAAGAGCTCGAGAGTGTTCTTATATACCAGAAGCAAGAGTAACTATCTTCAAGAATTGTTAAAGTCAATATTAGCATTATCTCTAGTATAGGTTTAACGTTCAATTCATAGATTACATTATTTATATAACTTTATGAGCTTCGCTAGCAGTTATGGCATCAGAAACAGGAGGAGGAAGATGGATGTATAATTAAATATATATTTTTTATTGTTCATGATTCAAATATTGTTCAAAAACAAGTCATATCAAAGCTCATGATTTCATCAACTATGGCCGTTATGACATATTAGTCGGTTTGAAGTGGGGATTTGTCGGAATCTCACACATTTACTCGGTTTGATGGGTTTTTATATAAAACAGTGTCGAATTAATATTTAGCACTTGCTAGAAATAGATAGTCATTGATATATATTTGGTTAAACCTACGTAAAGAGAAACAAAGAAGCCTAAGTGCGTAAGGGATCGCATGTTCTATTCAAAAATTCCAGCGTACGTATAAACTGGGCTCATTTGTCACGTAGTTCTTCGTTCATGACAAATTTATCAGATAGGCAAAAACATTTACGTATTTATTGCAAACTGAATAGTGATTAAAAAAAGGGTTAATTTCCAAAAACATCCTAAACATCGGGGGTGTTGAAGATAACCAGATCAACTATTTTAATTTAAATAACCTGAACTTTGGGGGTATAGTAAATAACCCCCTTGAAATTTTTAGGATAAATTAACACTAGACCCCTAAGAAATTTTAGCATTTGCAATAACGCACAATAACTTTAAATCATACTAAACCTAATTTTTGGAGTTGCAAAAGATCACCCAATAAGTTTCCACATTTTGGAAAAAAAAAACACAATAAATTAGAAAAAAAAAACATTAGAAGATATTTTAAAAGTCGTTGGGGTTATGGTGTAATTTACCGAAAAGATAGTGGGGTGGTGGTTTAATGTAGAAGTGGGGCTTAGTTTGATTTCAAATTTAGTCGGAATTTACCACAAAACGTTGAAATTTATTTGGGATTAGTGTAATTTATCATTTTTTATTCTATTAAACTCTCTCTAAATTTCTTTAGGGTGTCTCACAAAACCCCAATGAACTTTAAACTTTTCTTGTTGGATCCTACTTACATGTAATTGACAAATATATAAAATGTAGTTGAGAGAAAAACCCTCAATTTAGTCATGTTTCATACACCCCCTTTCTTTATCTTATCCTCTTAAGGTCACTTTGTTTGTTAATTATATAGGTAGACAGCCTAGTGAGAAGAACCTAAAAACCAAGTTTTTTTTTTGTTTTTGTTTTTTTGTTTTTTTGTTTTTTTTTTTTTT
>BQKN01000942.1:1056745-1076304 GCA_022839385.1 Asparagus kiusianus | reverse complement strand
ATATATATATATATATATATATATATATATATATATATATATATATCGATCTGTATCCGTATCTGAATTTAGTAAATATGAATATGAATTTTTTTTACCGAGTTATATTTGTATCCGTATCCTGATTGATAAACGTATATGAAAATAATAATTCTCACATTGAGTTGCATCCGGACCCAATGCACCCTTAAATGCATGGATCTGCAGTAATAGAAAATTTGACTATATGCGTATCAACATTTGATAAAAGAACAGATGCAGAAGTCTTTAATCCCATCCCCGTATATGATATTCTATAGAGGGATTATCCATAGTTCCTTTTTCCCTCAAGTGACAGGGATTGGTAAATGAATTAATTTCTTAAAGCCATGCTCATTAACTGAGTCTATGGAGTGAGATGCAATTCTCACATGTGCCCTTTTATTTTAACTTGACCCGTCAACCTCTTGTCCGGAAAGCTTCAGCAAGCTGCAGGTTTAAAAAAAAAAAAAAACATAGTGAACGCTAATGTTTATTAATTCTATTTGGCCTCAAGTACTCAAACTGTGCAATATATTTACACCTGAGGTGACCAGATCCCACACCCTTTCCCATTATTTTACACTTGATTATTTGAGGTGGGCTTCTCAACTAGCATGTTTTATATTACATCACAACTGTACAGAGTAGCGCATGCCTCTCACTCTCTCCCCCTCCTCACAAGAATCTTTCTTCTCCCATGGGCTCTGGAGAGAGAAACAAAAGATAGAGAGAGAGAGAGGGTAGGAGAGAGAGTTGGAATGGGATCAGGTGGGTAGGATTCTTCTATCCTTGTGCCTTTATTTCCATCTCTCTTTTTCTTTTAATCTTCTCTCTCTGCAGTTGAAGGGGCTAATGTGGGTCCCATTAGAAGAGCTCTAAAAAGTCAAATCGTCACCAAACCAAACATGGCCATCTCTATTCTTATAGCTCCTCCCCTCAACACGAGTACTAAGTTGCGGCCATAAACATTTGGCTAAAAAAAAAAAGATTATTATCCCTCACCCATTTGTTTATTTAATAACAAAAAGCACACAAAGCAGCAGCCCAAAGAGCGGATAAAAATATCACACATCCTATCAGATGGTATTAAAAAAAAGTATTAGTTAGTACACCATGAGGGCTAATTTTTTATTCTGATCAATTCCCTACTTTAAAAATTATCACACATTGGCCAATTTAGTAAAATGGGCTCTCGTATGATGTTCGTCTAGAACAACTGGCATTTTGGGGCTTATCAAGAACCAATATGTAATAAATCCCTGTAAATAATGGGAAAGGACAAGCTCAAATGACCCCAACCAGATAATTCAAGGGCCCCACCCTCTCCCCCCATCTTTCATAACGCAACTCCAATAAATCTTTATCTACCCTATTTGCCCCCCCTCCCCTCCCCCCCACCCCCCCTCTCTCTTAATGCTTGTTCGGGGAAGCTTCTTAGGGCAGTAGTAGTCGGTTGGTAGCAGAAAGAAAGGAAAAGAAAGGAACAAGAATTAGCTGCAATATTCATCCTTTTTTTTTTTTTTTGATCTTCTTGGTCAACTACACTGCCGCTTAAAAATTTCCTCTTCTCCGCCCTGCCACTATGGAGGCCTCACACGGGAGATCAAGAAGAAGGGACTCCTACAGTTTCAACGAATTAATCGACGATGACAAGAGCAGCCGCCGGTACAACCCCTCGCCATCGCCCCCGTCTTCCACCACAATTAACTGGGGCCCGCCCCCAGCCCCCGCCGCCGCCGCCGCCGAGGGTCCGTCTTCGTCCACGAATTCTCCCGCGGCGGTCGAGAAGGAGCACATGTTCGACAAAGTGGTGACGCCGAGCGACGTGGGAAAGCTGAACAGGCTCGTGATCCCCAAGCAGCACGCCGAGAGGTACTTCCCCTTGGACACCGCGACGAACGAGAAGGGCCTGCTGCTGTCCTTTGAGGATCGCGGGGGGAAGCCCTGGAGGTTTCGGTACTCGTACTGGAACAGCAGCCAGAGCTACGTGATGACCAAGGGCTGGAGCCGCTTCGTCAAGGAGAAGCGGCTCGATGCGGGCGACACGGTGTCCTTCGGCCGAGCTGTGGAGGACAAGGAGCGGCTGTTCATCGACTGGAAGCGGCGGCCAGAGATGGTCCTCGACCATCCGCGGCTGCCGAGGATCCCGATGCCGATGCCACCCATGGTTTCATTCGCTCGGTCCGTGGGGCCCGGCTGGGCCGGTCGGTATGTCGTGCCTCAGGCGCAGAATTATCTGTACAATGCAGGGGCTAGTGGCAGTGGACGGCAGTACGTCGTGTTCAGATCCCCGGTGGTACCACAGCCGCAGGCTGCTGAGGTGCAATTCGGCGGAGGAGTGGGGACCGCTCCAATGGTGCTCGACTCGGTCCCCGTGGTCCAGAGCCAGACTGCGGCTGCGGCCAAAAGAGTTAGGCTTTTTGGGGTGAACTTAGATTTCCCTGATGCTACTGATGGAGATAGTACTAGCGTTCCATCCGCGGCGTTTTCATCTTCAGCTTCGCCCTCACCCAAGGGGAAGGAGAAGGAGTTATCACTAGATCTTGGTATGTGAAGGAGATCAATGTTAGAATCAAGAAGATCAATTGAGGACGAAAGGTTTTCAGATATATTTTTTTTAATGCTATTTATTTTTGCTTCTTTAGACCATTAGGACTTGTTAAATTTTATTTTTTGTTTTTCCAAATCATTGGCTATGAGTTTGTTGATTGACCAGGGAAGTAAAGGATAGAAGAATGTAACAAGGTTATAAATATATCTCCTTTTGCTCCAATTGTAAATAAATATATAAATAGATCATTTAGACTTCCTCACATATGATGATAAGCTTCTGCTTAGCTGTTTGATCTCTAGCACTAAGTAAAAGAAACATTTTTAAATTTGAGTTCATCTTGTTTAATTCATTCAATTATCTTGCATTTCTCTTCCAATTATCACAATTTTGCCAGGTTTCTCAGCCTTGAACTTCATTTCATCAGAGTTGCAGAAACCACTGAACATGCCGTGCGTAGAGTCACAAAGATCACTGAGGTCAGATTTCTCCATCTGAATTATCGTTTAATTATTTTATTTTCACATATTTTGACTTCAAACTTGTAGGTGCAATTGTTTTCTGAAAGATTTATGTGCTAAAACTCTATTAAATTTTAAAGAAACAGATTCCTAACCCATTTTATTACTTGACCGGTCTGTCTGTGTTCTTATTAATTATCACCACTTAAAGACAGGGAAACCCATTTTCCTGAATAAATTAGGACTGGAAATTCATACTATTGGTTCACTGACATAATTAACATTATTTTTTGGCATGTTGCAGGAAAAGCCATAAAAATTAAAGTTCTTTAAATGCCCTGCAGAGATTCGAGAAGGATAACACTATAATTAGAGGTATTCCCTAAATTAACTCTTCTGTGTAATTAGCTTCTTTCAGGCTATATGCTGTTAGGTGCAGTTGTACCAGAAACCGTATGAGTAATGCTACCAATAATAGGCTAATGAGGAGCTAGCTAGCTCTAGCGTTGAATTCTTATGGTAAGGGTCAAATAGCCTGCATGTTTTCTTCACTGTTTTCCATTAAAGCATGAAAGGATTAATTAATTAAAGACAAAGTTGTAGACAAAAAAACTAGCAGGAAAAAACATCTTTCACAAGGACAAGAAAAAAGAGAGGCGAGATAGCAAAATAAAGAGAATTATAAGAGACATATTGTCTAAAATTTCGGAGAAAAAAAGAGAGCTGAGCCACTTTGCAGTTTGTTAACCATAAAGTGAATAATGTTTCATGGTACTAATTCTTTTTATCCCCTTTTTCTTTATCCTTTTTCTGGTTGATCTTATGGAGGATCCAAACCCATTAGTCCTGGTCATAGTTTTATTAATAAAAAAGATATTAAGTTATTAAATGACCATGAATACATGAGAACTATGTACTATATTCGATATAATCAAAGAAGTAACCAAAAAAGATATTAATTAAGTTTCTAGAAAGAGTGATAAATATTTTGTTAATTTATAATAATAAATGGTTAGTAAGTATGTAGAAGACAAACAATAACAAGAAGGATTTACAAAAAAAAACCTAATTTTATATGTATGACTTGATCTACATCTTGGGAGAACTTTACAGATCTTTCAAACTGATTTTCATTCTCTTCTATTATTCATTTTCTAACCCTTTGTCTCTGGATCTATTATTAACCTCTTTACAGTGCTATATGGTTAATCTTCAACTACATGACTTTTGTCAGGTATTGCATGCAATTAATTAATCATTATATTGTAAGCAAATTCACTTAATCTTTAAGTACCATCCAGTTTAATTTAGTTTATGTATTCAATGAAGAGCACATTTGGATGGCATATATAACAAGCATGGTAGATATAACTGGAATTGATTTTCATTTAATTTTACTTTAAGGTCGACATCTAGAAAGAAATTCAGTATGTTGTCTATGCAATAGTTGAAGAGGCTGTGAATGCATTGTATGCTGAACAATGTTTTATAGGCACACGTCTGAATTATGATATTTATGCTTTATATTATTAGTACAAAGGTTGATGAAGTTCAAAACTCTATTGTTAAATATAGAACCGGCCATTTCCTAAATATGAATTCTATATGACTACATAGGTTATAACTATGGTGATAATGTTGGACTCTATATGTAATTAGTACAGGTTTTAGATGCCATGCCAAGTTTGCTTGATATACATTATTACATTGCAGAGCTTTTCAGAAAGTAGCTGTTTTAACTTGACACGTATTATGACTAAACCACCATGGATCATTTTGAAATAGATATGTAAGTTGATTAAGGGCCTGTTTGTTTGCTTAAAAAAATTGAAAATCAAAGAAATGGAAAACTATTAAATCAAATAATTGTTTTGGGAGTGTTTGGTTTGCTAAAAAAAGAAGGAAATCAAAGAAATGAAGATGAGTTGTCCCCTTATTATAGGATGATATGAGTGATTTTTTAAGAAAACTTGTTTTGATGTTGTTTGGTTGGCGAAAAAAATAATGAAATAAATTATAAGAAACCTATTTTTTATAATAGGTTGTTTTCTTTTGCTTGGTTATTTCTTAAAAATAAGAAAATATATGAGATGAGATGAGTTGTTATTATATTATTGGATGATGTGACCCACACTTAAGGAAATTATTTTCCTAGCTTTTTGGGAGGAAAACAAAGAAATAAAATATTAATGAGATGAGATGAGTTGTCACAATCTTATTGGATGATATGAGTAATTTTTAAATATGAGATGAGATGTGTTGAGTGATGTTGTGGATAAAAATAATATTTTATCAGATGTGGTGGATGTGATGGATGAGTTGTTAGATGAAAATAATATTTTATTAGATATGATGAATGAGTTGTTGGATAAAAATAATATTTTATTAGATGTTGTGGGTGAGTTTTAGGGATGGAAATGTGTAAAATTGTACTTTTTGTGTTTTCTTGGTTTACATTTCTATTTTTTGGTTTTTTAGGAAATAACCAAACAGCCCCTAAATCCTACACCTGTGGCTATATATATATATATATATATATATATATATATATATATATATATATATACATAAGGAGAGAGAGAGAGAGAGAGATTAAGGGCCCATTTGTTTTGATTTTTTTGAAGAGGAAAGTGGTGTGAAAGCTGTCAAAACTAACAAAAACTGTCAGTTTTGACAGACTTTCTTGCAAAAACGCCTCTAAAAAAGGCGTTTTTTAAAGAAAGCCAGCCAAAACTGACAGTTTTGACAAACTTTCCTCTTCAAAAAAAATCAAAACAAACAACCCCTAATGGGTATCCTTGACAAGGAGGGGGATTCCCTCCTTGATAATGATGTGGCACAATCCCCACCATATGAAATTCTCTCTCCTACTTTATTCTCTCTCCTTCACATGGTGTGGATTGTGCCACATCATTATCAATGAGGAAAATCTCCTTCTTATCAAGGATACTCATTAATCTCATATATATAGAAAAAAACTTATATCAACTTAAGTAGATGGTCCACCTAAGTTTTTATCCACTCACGTTGCCCAGGGATCTTTGCATGATATGAAGGGACTTTTTATATATATAAATGAGTGGATAGAAACTTTGATGGACAAAGACTTGGTGTCCACTTAAATTGACACAAGTTCTACTCTCTCTCTCTCTCTACCAATTTGATTGTTTCTTGTACTTTCTCATCCACAAACTCAATGAACAAGTAATTGAGAAACTAAAATTTGAGCATTTCGATGTCTAAACTAGGTTAAACGACATCAACAATCTGAATATATAGTGATGTTAACCTACGTAGTTTAGGCATCAACAATCTCATATGATCAGTTTCTCAATCACTTCTTTTACTTTGTGCTACCGCCATATGTTACTGTACTTTGATTTATTGCTTACCACCTTGGACACACTGACAGTGAAAAAAAATTTTCTTTAAACATGTTTTTTTAGTTAGAATATCTCCTATGTCAATAACAATATCCATAAAGAAATATGTGAAAGGAAGAGTATGGATTTATGGAGCATATCATGCTTGCTCTCTTGTACAAGACTGGTGAAAGTGTCCTCCGGTGTTGATATAATCTCATGATAGCGTAATGATATAAAAGTCAAAAGGTACATGCTACCATACTATACTATTTTGGATGTGATATTTTAAATAATTTATGTTGGTACATGAGGGCGTATAGTCAAATACTAGGAAGGATCAGAAAGAATGAATATAATAGAAATTTCTAATTGATAAATTTTAGTCTGAAATAATTTATTAGTTTGATTTTTTTTGACCTATATTTAACCCGGTTGAACCATTTGAGATGTGAGATTAGCCCGGTGAATTTGAAAGAGTGACTAAGCTTTGTTTAACCCGCTAACGGATATTGATAGACATGATGTTTTCCAATTCTTGACTGTTTAGAGCAAGTCAGGTCTATTCACGGATAAAGAAACATACTGTTCGATAACGTGTGGGTATGGTTTGAACGTTGAGAATAAAACTGGAAAAGAGGAATGAACTACTTAAATAGAAAGTTAGGACGAATACCTAATAATTTAAATCTTGGAATATTAAATCAGGTTCAGTAAAGAAGGTCGAAAGTTCTAATTGAGGAACTCGACCTGGTGGAGATGAGGACTACAAAATGTTAAAATCTAGAGGCAAATCAAGATCTAAATATCAATTATATATGTTATACATTGATTGTTCTATTGCAAGCAAATGGGGCCATTAGCATGATTTTGTAAAGGATTTATTACATTCATGTACCCTATAATATTATGTAACTATGTGGGTAACCTTGAGATTTGAGTATCTATAAGGGTAACCCTGAGTTTTACGGCAAGTGTGAACGTGCTAACATATATAGCTTAACTTTTCATATGAAAGGTCAAAATGTTCTTTCATACAAAAATAATATTCTCAGCGTTTTTGCTGGATTTAATTCAAGTTGCTTCGGTGGAATGTAGGGTACCATACAAAGTTTAGCAATTGAAACAAGCTAAATGAATTATTAAGAAACAAAAGCCTTTTATGAAAGAGTTATTCGAAATCAGTCCCTCAAATATTTAGTAATTTCATAATAATCCCTTAAATCTTTGAAATTGCTTAGATTTGACTGACTAGTATGCAATTACTGAAGATTTGCAGGACTAGTATCTAAATAACCCTTTTATAAAATGATTTGAGGGGCTAATTTCTTAATAAAATGATTTGAGGGACTAATGAGGACTACCTTCGTTGATACTTAATTAGACCTCAAGCTCATGGGTGCAACTACTACGATAATGTACTAGAGTGTAAAAAGTGTACTTTAGGATTTCCGGTTTTGTGTTAGTTGACATGTTAGAAAAAAATGGTGTTAAGAAACTGTTAGATTTTGGGCTATAGTGATACAAGTTAGCAACATCAGAGTTAGTCATGTAGTTGTCCGAAACTCAAGGTCACCTGTGTAATTATATTAACTATAATTAATCCTTTTGTAAAGGAGAAAGGAAAGGATAACAAAGAGAAATTGCAAGTATATTTTATTTTATTTTATTTTTTGAGGAAATAACGTTAGTTTAATTGTTGCTGCCGCTATACAGAAAATGTCACGATGGTGCAGAAGAAATACTCTGATCAATTGCAGTTCATGTTCATTGCATGTGTGGAGACTTGTGCGCTTCATGTTAGAAGTTTGGTGAAGAAGTAATCTAGGAATGATACGCTTCCTGAAACACCCGGTGGCTGTCCTAGCAGAATTAGGATGTTCATCTAAAAATTCAAAAAATAGTGGTATAATGCGAAATCATTAGGTGGTTCCTTCCTCCTACAAGTGAAGAATGTAGGCTAAAGGACCAATTTGGTCCCTGTACTAGGGCTCTATTCTCAAATAGATCCTCGCACTTTTTTTGCAACTTAGTCATCGTACTTTTTGCTAGATGTAAACTTAATTTCTATTTTGAATTTCCGTTAGAAAGTCTATTAAATAAAATTTAAAAAGACAATTCTATCCTAAACTCAATCTTTTTTTTTGGTAAATGAAAATTTTATTCATCTCCAAATATGTAAATTGTATGTACATCAAAGATCTCAACATGTATGTGAGATAACAGAAACTGTAGCTAATGTTCAAAATCAGAACTTTAGCTCAGATACAGTGACTAAAAAAACAAACAAATATCAAGTAAACCTGTACATGATTGCTAGGTATAACTAGGAAAACAGATCCCAGTATCCTTTCCTCCCAAGGATTCCTCAGTGAAGGCTTGAATCTGTCTTTCCAATGTACAATATCTGTGTATGTCTGTGCATGTTTTACAGTGTGTGAATCCAGACTTCATTAATAGAAGAGATAGCTGAGTTTAGAAGCACTGTCATGATATCAACTTTAATACTTTTCACCAGATGCTCAATAGTCTTATTCTTTTGCTGGAAGACTCTCATATTCCTTTCATTCCAGATTGCATAGATAGTGGCTGACAGAGCCATCCTTTTCACCCTTTGCTTAAGACCTTTGCCTTTCAGTCTAGAACTAAACCTGTTCATCAAGGTCTCCCAATTGCATGACCTCCAAGAGAATTGAAGTCAATCCATGATGCTGTTCCACACCTCACTTGAATAAGTACACTCAAAGAACAGATGGTTTCTACATTCCTGAAAAACATCTGAGCATAGAGTGCAATGATTTGTATTAATTATTCCTCTTCTTAACAATCTGTCCTGGGTATTCAGCCTGCCATTAACAACTAACCAACTTATGAATGAGTGTTTAGGATAGCATAAGCCTTCCCATATTGTGTTGTGCCATATGACATTACTGGTGACTGGTTTTAGTGCATGGTATAAAGCAGATAGCTTCAATTTTCCTTCCCTACAACAAGATCCAATCAACTGAATCAGATTTCCAACTCCTCCACAGGAATTCAAAGTTTTGTCCCTTGCTTTGATTAATTGTTTCCACATCCAAGAGTCCCCTGGTCTTGCTTTAACATGCCAAATATCCCTTTGCTTCAGATAGGTTCCATGGATCCATTTAATCCACATTAATTCCCTATTGACATGAATATGCCATAAATTCTTTAAAGCACCTGCTAGATTCCAAACTGAAGCAGAGAAAACACCAAGTCCCCCCTGTTTTTTACCCAGACAAACTCTTTCCCAGGAGACTAAGGGAATTTTGGATGTATGATCTGTTCTCCCCCACAAAAAATTTCTGCAGATTTCATCCATTTTCTGAGTAACTTTGATTGGCAATATATAATTTGAAGTCCAAAAAATCTGAACTCCCAAAATGATACTCTTGATCACTTGTAATCTTCCAGCATATGTGAGTTTTCTGTACTTTTGCCATGTCTGTATTTGGTTAGTAATTTTATTGATGAGAGAATTACAATCTTCCTAAACTAATCTTTACTTAACCTTAAAAAGAACTTTGACTTTATTGAGGTAAATATGCTTTTTTACCAATGAATTCATTTATTGTCAATTACAAGTTCACTGAATAGTAAAATTTTACACCAGTAGCAAGAGATCAATATTTGTGAAATATCATGATAACAAAAGCGACTAGGTTGAAGGTCTCACTACGTGATACTCATGGATCTACAGGAATTTCAGATTTCAACGTGTTTACTGTATATATTTTGTTCACAATCACTAGATACATTGGTCTTGCAAGATATACGTCTCGGAGTCACCTTTTGGAATTAAAAAGAAAGTATATCTTTAGCAAAACAAAACAGAAAAAACACCTTATATACATGTAGTTTGATGCCTGTTCCAGTGTAGCATTTATATAGTTTTATGGGATCGACTAAAATTTCTAAAAGATGCACTTTCATATCTTGGTTATGTTAGTCTAAAGTGTAGACCCAAGTCGAAGCCGAAGCTGGAATCAAGAATACGAAGAAAAGATCGAGAAAACAGAAGGAGGCCTACACGGTCGACCGTGAACGTGCACAGAGCTGGTTAGAGCCTGGAACTGAAGGCGGTCGACCACGACGATCGACCGCACAAATCTCTGTAATGGATTTTGGTCTTGGGTTTTGGTTCGGTCGACCGCCGCAGTCGACCGTGGATACCCTGTAGGATTTTTGGGCTCTGTCGTTTGATACGATCGATCGTCGCACTCGACCGCGATACCTGCGCGGTCGACCGCCACGGTCGACCACGATGCAGTCAGCCAGTTTCCTTATCTGTTTTGGATTTTGTTTCTTCTAGGACTCTATATATACCTGAACGTTTTTAGGGCTTGACAGAACACAAAAAGAGAACTTTTTGACTGTAGAAAAAAGAGAGAATCTTATAGAGATAAAACCCTAGTTTGAGAGCTTGTATTTCTTCTTCAATTAATAAGAGAATGGTGTAGTGTGGCTCCCGAGGACGTAGGCACGTTTGCCGAACCTCGTTAAATCTGGTGTGTTCATCTCTTTTACTCTTTTACAAGCTTTGATCTAATTTGTGGTGAATTTCCTACTTTCCTACTTTCAACACAAGGTTCGGAAGAGCAAGTGTTCAATTGATTGTTTCGAATCCTCAACAACTGGTATCAGAGCTTCGTTCAATAATTTGTGTGAAAGCCATGGCAGAGGAAAACAAATCAAATATCGAGAAGTTTGACGGTTCAGACTTCGCCTACTGGAAGTCACAGATGGAGGACTATCTATACCAGAAGGACTTGTAACGCCCGTTGATGGGCAAGGAGAAGGGATAGAAGAAAGAAGAGTCAGATGGTCATTGAGAGATACTGGATAGGAAGGCTTTAGGGCAAATCCGGTTGTCGCTTGTCAAATCAGTAGCCCACAACATATTAAAGGAAAAGACAACGGTGAGGCTTATGGAAGCGCTCGTGAAGATGTACAAGCAACCGTCGGCAGCAAATAAGGTGCATCTCGTCAAAACTCTTTTCAACCTCAAGATAGCAGAAGGACGGTCCTTCACGATGCACCTCAGCGAGTTCAATACGATTGTTGATCATCTTATCTCCGTAGACATCACGTTTGATGACGAAGTGCAGGCCCTATTGTTACTATCTCAGTTGTCAGATAGTTGGGCAGGTTGTGTGACGGCAATTAGTAATTCAGTGGGGAAGGAAAAGTTGAAGCTGAGTGAGGTGGCTAGCATGATTCTATCTGAGGAGATTAGAAGAAAATCATTCGAATCAGATGGTTCATGTTCAGCTCTAAGTTTCGAGCAGAGAGGCAGAAGCCAGAAAAAAGGAAACCAGAACAGGAATCTGTCGAAATCAGCAAAGAATAGGTCGAACTCGAAGGTTAGGCCTATCAAAGGGAAGTGTTGAAACTGCGACCAGGAGGGTCATATGTCTTCAGTCTGCAAGAGTCCAAAGAAGGATGCGGGTGAGCAGCAGATTCATATCATGCAGGATGCATTAATTCTTGCTATGGATAGCGGCTCAGATTCTTGGATCATCACTCATGAGCCTCTTTCCATGCCACTGCTAACAGGAAGCTTCTTCAGAATTATGTAGCGGGGGACTTTGAAAAAGTGTATTTGGGGAATAACGAGCCATGTAATATTATTGGACAGGGTGAAGTGCAGATTCAGATGAAGGGCTCTAAGTAAACCTTGAAGAATGTGAGACATGTGCTGAAGCTAAAGAGGAATCTTGTTTCGGTGGGACAGTTTGGAGCAGAAAGCTATGTTTCAACATTCACAGGGGATTCATGGAGAATCTCCAACGGTACTGTATGTTAGAAAATTGCAATGAAGAGAAGAAAAGAAATTTGACTTTGATTCCTTTAATCTCGGTTACAACTTGATTACAAAAGAGAGGAGAACGAATTTGATTCTCCCCTTTGTTTAAAACTGGGTTCTTCTCGTTAGCGATGGAATGCCTCCTTCGAATGCTCGCGTCAAAATTGTTCTCCGTTGACGATCCGACCGTACTATCTCGTGGGAACGATTGAACTTCTATAGAAAGTTTTATAAATAACTCTTTGATGAGTTTAAGAACTCTGAACGAGTTAAAACTCTATGGATAGAGTTGTTAGAACCGAAGATTCGGTTAATGACCAAGCAGATATTCTGCTGTTGAAGAATCCTTTTAGATTTGATCTTCTGAACTTGATTCGAAAATCCTATCCCCAAGGATTTCGTCTCCCTTGCCTCTCTGTGCGGTTGAGATCCAAATCGCCTCCAAAACTATGCGGTTTAGATGCTGGAAAAATCCCCTCCTTAGCTCACTTTTCCGTTCCAAAAAGCCCGCCCCTAACTCAGTTGAGTTTGTTGAGTTTTTATAGGGGGATCAGAGGCTGTAACTGCCCTCTAAATCCGCTCCTAAGTGGGCATGATTTTCTCAGATCGTGGGAAAACAGTTCTGAAACCGTTCGACTCGTATTTGAACGAGTCAAACGCCCAATCTGGCGTTCAGAACCCAACATCGCCTCTTAGAATTGAAACGTGAGGTTGGGTATTAGCTGAACATCGATGAACGCGAGGGTCGCTCGCGTTTGGTTTGTTGTAGCTTAGAAACGCTGAGGTCGGATGTTGATTAAACCTTAAGAACGCGAAGGTCGTTCGCGTTTGACTTGTTATAACTTGGAAACGCTGAGGTCGTGTGCATTTCCAAAGTTATAACGCGAGGATGACCTCCGCGTTTTAGAAGAAGTTAGTTGACTTGTGACCTCTTCTGTAAGGTGTTGCAAGGACCGTCGTTCAGTAATCCTCGCTTGAGCTGTTGTGGGGTGTGAAAGTCGTCAAATTGTAACTCTCACTATTGATTGTGAAAACCACTGAATAGAGTTTTCATCAGCTGTCAGAAGCATCGTTGAATTGTAACCCTTCTCGATCTGTGTGAAAAGTCCTCCATTCGTAACCTTCGTTTGTTGGCACGAAAGCTATCTGATTGTAGCTTTCATTGTCAGAACTTGATGGGAATCAGCAAATATTTTGCCCACAGCTCTCTACCAAGCAACTCACCAACTAAGTCCAACCTTTTATTTCTGAAATCATTACACTGCTCATCAGCATCTCTAATAGTTGCTAATATAATATTGGTCATGTTATTGTTGCAACCATCAAGATCAATCATCTCAAACATGCGGTTGTGTTTGTAGCGATTATAATGCTGCGGATGTAATGATCTAGAAATCTCTTCTGTTTCGATTGTAAGGATGAATTCTGCTTCTCGATTTGAAGGAACCATTGCCTTGTAATCTTATGGGGATCAGCTATCTATTGTGATTTTAGACAGCCTACAGAACCCCCTCCAAAGTTTTCGAAAGTTCGCGGTTGACTGGGACGAATTTTCGGAATACTTTGGATCCTAAAATTTCATGAATTGATTGTCCACTCCGTCTGATTGGATCCCAAAATCTGCTTATACCCATCTGATAGATTCCTCAGTGGAGTCGCTTGTTGCTTTTCGATTTTGGTGGCTGACCTTGATTTTCCTCTATTTATTTGAGGTCTTGTTGATTGTAACGCGTTGGTGAACTCTGTGTCTGAGAGTTTGAATGCGTAGGTGAACTCTGTGCCTGAGAGTTTGAACGCGTAGGTGAACCTCGCTTTTGGAATTTCAACCAACTTGGACGCGAGGGTCGAGTTTGGGCGGGATTCTGGCCTCGAATCCCGTCCGTTAAGATTTGACAGCTCATAGCTGTCTATAAATAGACCGCTGGAGGTCAAATCAAGAGTCATTCGACTCTTCTTGAAACTCCAACGAAAATTTTCGTTCTCATCTCCGACGAGCGCTATTCCTCTTCTCCTCCGATGAGAATCTATGGCACCCAAGAGGACTATCACTCATCCCTCCAAGTCTAACGTCACCGCGGCTCAGGGGTCGGCGCCGTCTGCGTCGGCCGACGGCGCTGTTGCTCAGGTGAACATGCCGCCCCAACTTCCTTTGATTGGTAGTGAGTATGACCTCCGTGGTCATTAAACTTGTTTCAGCAAGTTCTAATCTTTGGATCAACGAGGAAACTCGTTTTGACAACGCGGGGCTCGACTCCGTCGTTTGGTATTTTTGACAAGGGGTTCGACCTCCGCGTCTTACATTGTTGACGCGAGGCTCGACCTTCGCGTCTGAACTTTGTTGACGTGAGGCTCGACCTTCGCGTCTGTACTTTGTTGATGCAAGGCTCGACCTTCGCGTCTGAACTTTATTGACGCGAGGCTCGACCTTCGCGTCTTTAATCTTCAAATCAAGTTTGACCTCTACGTCTGAGATCTAACTTTTTCCTTTGTTTTTGCAGTGCGTCATACTACTGAGCCTCTCCCCTTTCGCCATCATTTTGGACATGAAGGTGGCGTGGACTCGAATATGACGTTCAACCTACGCCAAGAACTCCCAGTTTTCCGAATCAAGGATAAGAGTCGCATGGAATTAATCACCCAAGCTTCTCTTGAGACCCTTAGGATATTGGTTACGGATGCCCGATTTAAGAACCCGAGCCGCAAGCTAATAGTTAAACCTGGATTCCTCTTCGGGGATTATGTTGACTTCGAGGCCGGCACTGCTTATGATGGGGACTATAAGTGGCTGCGGAAAGTTGGGGACCGCAACCTTTTCTTGCCCAATATGGAGAGGATGTTCCCCATATCCTACTTTCAATGCGCTTCTATCCCAAGGCGTATGGATTGGCCGTTGGTGAAGGATCAGGATGGAGTTGTTCTCGGGACCCTGACTTTCCAAGGGGTCCGCACGGTTGGTTATAACCGATTGGTGACGGCTTTACGGCCAGGATTGTTTGCCAAGGAGTACCCTATCGGCGAAGTGGCTAGTCCAGCAAACACATTCGTCAAGAAATTTTTGGCCCATAAAGGAGAATTTCCCGTGCAAGGATTTAGAACTCCTGGCTGGGTTCATTCTCCGGTGACAGGGTGGTGGACCCGGATGACCAAATTCATTTTGAACGAATTGGATGCGCCTCTCACTCAAGCTGGCTTGAAGATTCCGGTACGGGCCACCAAGTTCGGTATTGTTCAGAGCCACTTTCATTTCTTCTCCATATTGGAGAAGTATAATCCTAAAACTTGTACGTTCTTTACCCCTGTGGGGGAATTAGGCTTCGCTCTCCACGAGATGCATAAAGTCTCGGGTCTTCTCCTTGGGGACTTACCGTACGAAGAATTTATTCCGGGATCGGCGGAACTTCAAATTTTGAAGAAAACGAGCCCTGAAATTTACTCCACCTTATGGGAAGTTATGTGTCACTTCCACATCTGTATGCAGTAGACAGGGGCTCAAGGAAGCGGCATTAAGCAAGTGTCCTGGGCGGAATATTTATTCCAGAACTTGACCAATAAGGGAGCCTCCGTGTCCAGGTTACCCGCTAGCACTTTGGAGGAGGTCCAGGCCCGAATCGACAATGCTACCTCCCATTACACCAATGAGGCCAAGGAAGATGTTTTCCCGGCTCATACGGAGTTTGAAAGTTTCCACTACCAAGCTTTGCTCCCTATTTCTGATACGGCGCTCTTGGCTGGATATTTGATGCTATGGCTCAAGCGGTGCGTCGTTCCTACCAGGCCAATCGATGCTCTTGCTGTCGAGGTGATCTACCCCGCTGTTCTCCTGGCGCATGGGAGACCATTGAATCTGCTGTACGCCATGGTGGGCCGTTTACAGAGTGGACTGCGGGAGTTGGCCTTGGAATTTGTTGACGTTACCGAGGTGGATTCTGGGGGCCACAAAGCTTTCAAAACTCCCAATCCTCGGATACCATTTGATGGCTTGGTACGTGCTCCACTGTCCTCCTCTAATGAGTGCGGCCTCTCCCCCGGGGGACTCATTCATCCCATTTGTGCAACGATTAAAATCTGCAAAATGGGAAGGGGGATATATGGTTAGAATTCGTCAAATTTTGTCGTGGGACACACACTACCATATATGGCGTTGTTTCCCAGATTTTGAAGGCGGCGTCTATAGAGCGGAATATCAAGACGTCACGGGTCCTAATGAATTTACCCAGCTGAGCGGGGGTGTTTTCCATTGGCTGCTCTCTATCAGGCCTGGTTATCTGATCTTCCGGCAAGGCGCTCACTGTTTCATCGAGCCCTACCAACCCTATAGGTTCGCTCGCTAATTTGGGTACGATCAATTGTACGTTGGGAACCCTCGTCCTCAGCTCTCAGCTATGGGTAACATATACGAAGGGGCCAGGGCTTAGTACTATTCTATGGCAGGTTGTACCAAAGCGACCTTCAGGCTTCCCCACAAAACACCCAACTCCTATACCTCCATAAGCTTCTGTAATTGGTATTTCGCCGCTTCCCAGACTCCTAATTACAACTTGAATACATCTTGCCTGAAAGACATTAGGCATATGTATGCTTCAAGGAGGGGGTCAAAGACATCCCGCTTGAGAGGGATCGACGAGTTTCTGTCTATTGAAGACCAATCTGCTAGGCAGGAAGAGGAACAAGGAACTGAGCTTGTTCCAGGAGAGGAGCAACAAGTGGTTGAACCTCCCACGACAAGAGCAGCGGGGAAAAGAAAGCTCTCTGCAGATGAAGCTGGTCAATATGATAAGCAGATCCGTCGGAAGTTGATAATTGACTCTCCTCCTCCTAAGGGCCAACAAAAATCCAAGTTGATAGCCGATGCTATCAGGGCTGCCGAAGATGAAGACCAACAGGAATCTTCAATTGCAGGCCTGCCACATAGAACTGGACTTCGTTCTCATGGCCCAGCCTTATCAAGTGAGGCTTCTTCTTACCATCCCCCTGAAGACGACGAGGGCGAATTAATGGCTGCAGATGCAGAATCTGCTCTAGTGATGGACCCTCCTAAGTCTCCTGTATCGGAACAAAGGGGTATCGAAGAGAATCCGTCCCCTTCTCCTTCAGTATTAGTGTCACAAGCTAGTGATTTAGTGCCCAGTCCTACAACGGGACTTATGACTAAACCAACTATCGACACAGATCTTCCTGAACCTTCCGCTACCCGGGATGATGAGGAGCGAGTTGATTATGAAGGCTCCTCGATTGGTGATGAAGCTGACGAAGATAGAGGTGGTGAGGATGCTGAAGTTAGCAACTTGCCAGGTGATGATGTGGAAGATGAAGAGCATAATTCCATGGACGACATAACCATTTTTGATGATGCTCCCAAGGCTCCATCTGATAAAGCATCTGGTTATACTCCTTTCTATCTCACCGGTAAGCTTAGTTTGTTTCGACTTATTCCGCACGCTTTTTCCGCGTTCCGACCGTTTTTTCGTGCAGGTTCACCTACTCCTGGGACTACTTCTGCTGCTCCTTTAGAGCAAGAACCTACGCCGGCTTCGACTCATTTTCCAGAGCAACATTTACCTGGCTCATCCACGGCAGCTGCTTCACCGGCCACGTTGCCCGAGACTACAGTTGTGATTCTTCCTTTGGAAGAGCAGCTTGTGCCGGTGTCAGCTCCTGTGCAAGAGCAGCCTCTACCTGCCTCATCTACTGTAGCCGCTTCGCCTACCGCATTGCTAAAGATCTCACTTACTCCAACAGAGGTACGGCCAAGCACATCTCAGGCAAGGGCGATGATGGCTTTGACCTCAAGCCCCTCACAATTGAATGTTTCTACCGCTTCTGCAGCTTCAGCGCCAGGATCCCCTGCACCAATTTCGATGGCTAGAGGGGCGTCTTCGGTTGCGGTTTCTAGTCTCACCGACGCACCTGAATTTCTTTAGATCTCTCTGGTATATCTAAATAGCCTCGCGAAGACGGTGGTTGAATACATGGTGAGTGGCCGGTGAACTTTGAACTCCTTTCGACCTCTTCTAGAGGCAGGCTTGAATGGAGTTAGAAGTGTGGGCAACACTCAGTGGTTCGAGCGCTGTTCAGAAATTATTCTCCGTTTGGAAGAGCAATTATAGTGTTTCGAAACATTGGGCCACCAAGAGCTTCAGCCGCAAATCATGTCCACTTTGGCTGGTCTTCAGGTCGCCGAAGTAGCTCGCCGAGAAGCGATGGAACAGGACTTAGCCGAGAAAGAGCGTCAGATTGCAGAGCTTCGTGAGCACAACATTCAGAAGCGAGAAGAATTAGAACGCTCAACTGCTTCAATGAATTTGCTTCGGGATAGGCTTGTTGAAGCTGAAGCCGAAGTCTTACGACTGAAGGCTGAACTTTCTCGCGAAGAAGGCATTGTCAATATCCTTAGTACCCAGAATGCAAACAGTACCTTGGAATATCATTCACAGGCCCAAGCCTTAGCGTAGGCCAGGAACGAAGTGGCGGCCATTGTCATACCTAGTGAGGATGAACTCCGGGCGAAGGCTGAAGCCATGGTGCGAACTACTCACGAGGAGGAGTTAGCTAAAGTTAAGGCCCAGCTTATCTCTTTTGATCTAATGCGTGAGTGAATATGGTTTTTGTAATGTTCTTTTGACAAGAACAAGTTTGTTTTGTATCACTTTCTTCTAATTCTTGAATAAAAAGTGATATTGATCCCTCATTGTTTCTTGCATTTGTCATGTTTTGATTTTAAATAACAAATCACGAGAAACTCCCGAGGTGCATTCATGACCTAGTATAGATCTCCGGGATAGCCCGGATTTAGAAAGTTTCCTGTATTATCGTTTAAGATAACTCTAGAGAACTTCACAACGTTGAGGATAAATGTTAAATCATTCTCCCACAATAGAGCTAAAGAGTAGAATTCTTCCTGCGTTATTTTGACTTTGAACACTGAAAGAAGTCTGTAAGCGCCAGAGGTGTAATTTTAACTTGGCGTGGACTTTTTTCCTGTGGGGAGATCCCAAACTTTTCCTTATTATCACTATGGATAGTTCTGGAAAGTACTTAATCCATTGGGAGTCTTATGAGAACACCTCTTATATAGCGGGGTAAAAAGAGTTCAATAAGAGTGTTTAGACTGTTAGAGGTGCGAGGTTAACATAACAGAAAAGGACGTTGCGATCGGAGCAATTTTGAGGACTTATCGCTCTATTGGAGAGAGTCCATAAGTTGGTTTTTGTCAGAGGTGTAATTTTAACATGACAGTAGAGAGATTGCGATCGGAGCAATTTTGAGGACTTATCGCTCTATTGGAGAGACTCGATAAGTTGGTTTTTGTCAGAGGTGTAATTTTAACATGACAGTAG
>BQKN01000942.1:1016351-1056735 GCA_022839385.1 Asparagus kiusianus | reverse complement strand
TCGATAAGTTGGTTTTTGTCAGAGGTGTAATTTTAACATGACAGTAGAGAGATTGTGATCGGAGCAATTTTGAGGATTTATCGCTCTATTGGAGAGAGTTGATAAATTGGTTTTTATCAGAGATGTAATTTTAACATGACAGTAGAGAGATTGCGATCGGAGCAATTTTGAGGACTTATCGCTCTATTTATGAGAACCAATAAATGGATTCTGACAGAGGAGTTATAGCCACACTGGCATTTTGTGCCAGCTAAACTCAAACTCTGTGGTGATGACGATTGTTTGGGGTGTAATATTAACCCAATGAGGATTTAGATTCTGTTAAAGAGTAACAGAGGTTTTGGTTAACATCCTGTTAAGGGGGTTCATGCCTTTGAGGGTTTAGAAGAAAGGCAACGCTAAGATGACCTTCGCGTTTGAGGTTCAAAACGCGAGGTTGCAGACCCTTGTAACGCTGGCTTGAGCCTTGTGCTTGGGCATTTGAACGTGGTAGTGAGCTTCGCGTTTTGAAAATGGTTGGGATTCTTTCCTAGAATCCCGTGCCATCTCAACAGCTTAACGGCTGTTATAAATAGACCTGAGTGGTCACGTCAAGAGTCACTTGACTCTCAAAATTTTTGGCTATTTCTAAGAACGAGAACTCTCGTTTGATTTCGGCGAGATCTCCGACGAACTCCGTCTTCTTCGTTCAAAAACGTTTCTTCCGATCGACTGTGTTGATGGCGCCACGGAGAATGGGTTCGAGCTCCAGGAAAGTTGCCGGAACGACTTCCGAAACGCCTTCGGTTGAGGACGTCGGCGGTGTTCTTGTTCGTGCGGGAACATCATCGTCGCCACCGCCGTCGCAGGGGCCTCCCTGTCGTGGTGAGTGTTGACTGAAACAACTTGCCTTAGCAAGTTCTCTGAAAACCCTAGATGAGTTCTTGATAACGAAGAAGGTGACTCGTTTCTGTTCAATGAAAACGCGGAGTCGGGACTCCATGTGGGTCTTGACTCTCGCGTTCAAGTTTTTCAACACGAGGTTCGACCCTCGCGTTTTGAGTTTCTGACGCGGGGCTCGACCTCCGCGTCTAAAATTTTCGACACGAGGCTTGACTCTCTCGTTTTGAGATTTATGATTCTGTTTTTACGTCAGTAACTTGTTTTCGGCTACTAACTTCTGCTTTTGATTGTGCAGTGCTTTTCCCAAACGTGTCGTTTTCGCAAGAGCATCATTTTGGGTATATTGGCGGACCTAACACGGATGAAGTCTTCAGTCTCCAAGACAGAATTCCACTGTGTACTCTCTTTGACTCGGAGAGGACGGACATGATTAAATTCCCCAGATGTTCTACTCTCAGGATTCTGATTACTGATATAGACATGGAGACCCCTGCTGGTCGTGTCCAATTTCCCAAACCGGCGTTCATATTCAGAGATAGTATACCAATTGATGATCATCTCATATATGCAGAAGATTCGAAGCTGTTGCAGAGAATTGATGATCATCTTTTCTTCCTTTCAAACATGAAGAGGATGTACCCACTCTCTTACTTTTTGAATGCAAGCTGTCGTCAGGGTCTGACTTTCGACATAGTCAAAGAGAAGGAGAATGTGTCGCTTGGATCTGGTCGACGAGCTCGTACGCAAATCGGAGGTCAACTCAAAGGATTGAGACCTGGTTTATTTGAGAAGAAGGATCAGGTTCTGGAGATGCCACGTCCAGCGAACATCTTTATTCGCCAATTCCTTACAACTCAGGGTGAATTTTTTACCCAGATGTTCAGATCCCCTGGATGGGTTTGTTCTGGAGAAGGAGGTTGGTGGACCCGCATGATTGACTTCGTTATTGAGGAACTTAAGGAGTCGCTCGCTCGATTGGGTCTCACGGTTCCCGTGTTAGCTACTCAACGGGGTGTCGTGTAGAGTTATCATAACTTCTTCGCTATGTTAGAGAAATATAACCCTGACAGCTGCACGTTCTTCACACCTACAGGAGAGTTAGGTTTTGCTCTTCATGAGATGCAAGCAGTGTCGGGGTTATTGCTTGGAAAAATGCCCTATGAGGAGTTCATCCCCACCACCAAAGAGCTTTCCCTACTGAAAGTGGCTCACCCGAAAATCTACGCTACTTTCTGGGAGTTGATGTGTCACTTCCACATATGTGCCCAAGTCTTTGGAATGCGTGGAGGGGGCATTATGCATACCACATGGGCGGAATACCTTTTTCAGAACTCAAACCGGAGAGACGTAGCCGTATCTCGCGTTGCAGCTATCTCTCCCAAGGAGGCCAAAGCTCGGATTAAGGCTTCTAATGCCACCTACAAAACAAGGCATGCAGAAGATGATTTCGAGGTTGGTGTCGAGTTTGAAAGTTTCCACCATCAAGCCACGTTCCCTATTTCTGACATGGCTCTTCTTGCGGGTTTCCTTATAGTTTGGTTGAAACGGTGCGTCGTGCCGTCAAAACCAATTGAGGCGATATTAGCTGAAGTTATGTACCCAGCTACTTTACTAGCACATGGGAGGCCTGTGAGTCTCCTTACTGCTATGGTCGGCTGTATGCAGAATGGCCTGAGGATGTTAACATCAGAACTTCTTAGTGCTTTAGGAATTAAGACTACCAAGAAGAAAGCCGGGAGAACTCCTCCACCACGTATACCAGTGCTGTATACATACTTGGTGGCCTGGTTCGTGCTGCATTGTCCCTCATTGATGAGGGGAGTTTACGAGGGCGATGACACTTATATTCCCTTTGTACAAAGATTGGAGTCGGCCACGTGGACTCATTCTTATATAGTCAGGGCTCGACAACTCCTATCTCGGGAAGATAATTATCGGATTTTCTGTTGCGCTCCTAACTTTGACGGAGCTGATGTAGAAAATGCCCTCTTCATGGACTTGCTTTTTGAGGGCTCGTCTTCTTTGGAAGAGGGCACCTTTAGTTGGCTTCTTATGATCAGGTTGGGCTACCTGGTCTATCGCTTGCGGGAGAAGTGCATCATCGAGCCTTACACGCCTTCTAGATTTGCTAGGCAATTTGGATATGATCAACTTTATGTTGGCAATCCTAACCCGACATTGGTTCAAATTGGGAACTTGTATGAAGGAGCTCGCGCATGGTACTTCTTTTCAGCCGGGGGAACCCTTGCGCAATTTACTTTACCCAACTCGCCGTCCGGTTGTTCTAAGCAGATTTTCGTAACTGGTTTGGAGAAGTTTCCCAAGTCCCTGACTATGGTATTTACACCTCCTGCATAAATGAGATTCGGGAGCTGTATCGTTCGAGGAGCAGGTCTCCGAATACTTGTTTGCCGGGGATAGAGGAGTATCTATCCTGTGAACAGGAAGCAACCGGAGCCGTTGAAATTCCTAGGGAGTTGTCCACCATAGAACCTTCTGAAGAAGAGGTTCCTACGGGGATTGAAGAGGGAAAACTGATTGCTGATTCCCCCGGAGAGCAGACAACCGAGGGGATCCCTGCAGAAGCGCCTGTTTCTGAACCTCGCTCTTTAAGATCGGGTAAGAAGGCTCTTTCTGCTGCTGAGCAAGGCGAGTATGACAGGAGGGTTCGTAAACGATTGCCCATCACGGCCAAAACTTTGAAAAGGGCTAAGTTGATGGGGGATGCGATAAAATCGGCGGGTACTGGGTCTCCTGAGGACAGAGAGGATACTATGCCTCAAACTGCTCCTCCTAGTTTTGAAATGACAACCGGTGGGCGGGAAGCGACTGTCTCAGGCTCAGCGTCAAATGTGGCCAAAAAGTTATTATCTGAAGCCACGCACACTCCTACTCGCACTGATTATGCGAATTGTTTTGTTTATCCAACTGCTCCACCTCCCAGCTCAGAAACTTTGAGAGAGCTCATCGAACAACTAGAGCGTTGGATGCAAATGACTATCGATGTTGTTAGCCTCGGAGATGTGAGCTTCAAGGTTTTTGAACCTCACCTGCTAGAATGTCTCGCCAAGATTAGGAACCAGGGGAATGCATTATGGACCGAGAATTATCACGAGAGCATTGTTATTTTGGAGTATGAGCTGGAGTTCCTTTCCACGCTGCAACGCGACGACATAGGACCAGAAGTGGATCAGGCTCTTTCTGAGACCAAGGCTTTGAAAGCACAACAGCAAGAGGCTCTTCAGAAGAGTTTATCCGAAACAGACTCTCGTCTTGCTCGCCTGCGTGGGGAACATATTCAGGTACAAGGGGACATGGGCAATCTTGCCGTGGGTCTCCGGGATACCGTAGCAGAACTTGCTCGTGCTGGTGTTGAGCTACCTCAGATAAATGCTCAGCTAGCTGGTGGTATGGAAATTTTAAAAGGGTTAGCTGTTTACTGTGACGGACTTTTCAAATGCTATTGCAACGAAATTGTTGCTGCCAACAAGCTTCGACGAGAGATTACAGAAGCAACACCTAATGAAGAGGAGCTCAAGAGCAAGATAACTAAAGAAATCAGAAAAGCTCGCGAGGAGAATATATCAGCGCTAAAATCTAAACTCAAGTCTTTTAGACTGATGAGTCCCGATGCTTAGGATTTGCACTGCTTTTGGTGGAGGAATAAATTTGTATCATTTTCCTTTCGATTGTTTTCACTTTTGTATTCAAATTAACAATATTGAATGGAAATGATATCATTCTGGTTTTAATCATCTCTTTTGTCGAAATTTGATTCAAGACAATGAAAAGTAATACAAATGCTGTAAGTGTAACGTTAACTTAGTATGAAAACGAAATTCCCTTTATTACTACTTAGAATAGTTTTAGAAAATTTCAATCGTCAGAGGTGTAATGTTAACATGACGAAATAAAAACAGAATTACACTATAAATAGGTAACCCCCAGCCTAATTTAACTGGGGCTACATGATTTATGGGAAATATCTCTTTAGGAATTTTCCATTAATTGGCATCATGAGCCTGTCTCCTTTTTGATTGATGAGGCGATATGCTCCGCTCGAATATACTGAATCTATTACGAAAGGCCCCTCCTATTTAGGATTGAACTTCCCTTTGGTTTTGTGTGTCATCACCATGGGTCGTCTGTTGGCCAAAACCAAATCGCCCTTCTTAAAAATCCGTTCCTTAACCTTTTTGTTGTAGGCTTTGGAAATACGGTCTTGATACAATTCGATCTGCTACTGAGCTTGAAGTCGTCTGTTATCTAGGGCTTCAAGTTCTTGCAGACGCCGTTGATGTTTTTCTTCCTCTGTTAGTCCAGTTGTGATTGTGACTCTCAGAGAAGGGATTTGGATCTCTAATGGCAATACAGCTTCGCAGCCGTATATCAGAGAGAATGGTGTAGCTCTCGTAGGGGTCCTCACCGTCGTGCGGTAAGCCCACAGACATTCGTCGAGCCTGTCATCCCAATCACGTCGGCTCTTGGAAACAAACTTCTTGAGAAGTTTCACTATGATTTTATTGAAAGCTTCTGCAAGACCATTTGCTGGCGGATAATATGCCGTAGATGCGACACTCTGGATTCTGAATTTGTCACAAAACCTCAGGAACCCAAAACTAACAAATTATGTCCCGTTGTCATGAACCATCCGCCTCGGGACTCCAAAACGGTAGATGACATGATGTTTGATGAACTTGATTACGTTTGAAGTCTTGACTTCTTTCAATGGGATTGCCTCTGCCCACTTGGAGAAATAGTCGGTCACAGCCAGGATGAATCGGTGTCCTTTGGAGGTCGGAGGAGAAATTGGTCCCACGATATCCATGCCCCACACTTCGAATGGCCAGGATACAGATGTGGGATGTAAGTTCCCAGGTGCTTGGTGGATAAAATCTCCATGAATTTGACATACGTGACAACGTTTAGCGTAGTCAACCGTGTTTGAGAACATCTTTGGCCAATAATAGCCAATTCGACGGAGGTGATCTCCTAATTTAGCTCCGGGTTGATGGGCTTCGCACATTCCGTCATGAGCTTCTTTGAGGGCCTCTTTTGCTTCCTTCCGAGAGAGGCATTGAAGTAAAACTCCATCATGTGATTTACGATACAGGACTTGAGAAACTGCATCGTAATAGAATTGGAGGGCTTTCCGCTTGATGGCGGCCGCTTCTTTAGGATCGTCGGGTAAAATTCCGTACAGGACGTAGTCGATGTATGGAAATCACCAATCTCTAGATTCGAGTTCCATGGAGGTTGTACAGACCTCTCCTGTCATTGTCTTGTCTGAACTTTCCTCCGTAGGAATCTTAGAGCAGTATAGTTCATGTCCCGTGACTGGGATTATTGTTTCAGTACCTGGCGGTAATGCCAACGAAGTTGCCAATGAAGCCAAAGCATCTGCGTAAGCGTTCTGGGCTCGTGGAATGTATTCAATAAAGAATCCTTCGAACTTCTTAGCTTGCTTCAGCACTGCGAAGTAGTACGGGATTAAGTCCTCATGACGTACTTCGTATTCCCCTCGGACTTGATTTATGATGAGCTGGGAGTCACCGTAAGCCTCAAGATGCCGAATATTAAGTTCTTCGGCAAGCTGCATCCCTAGTAGCAGAGCATTATACTCAGCTACATTGTTGGTGCAAGGTTCGATTAGGGAAAATCCTCTTGGGATTACGTGACCGTTAGGAGAGATGAACACCACTCCTACTCCTGCAGTAATCGCTCCGTGTGGGTTTGCTCTGGACGCATCGTCGAAGAATAATTTCCACACTTGTGTAGATTCTTGAGTGACACAAGCCTCGGCGACTTCGTCGGGTAATTCTTCATACAGTTTTGATGTCCCTGGCACCGGATGATCGGCTAAGAAATCTGCCAATGCGTGACCCTTGACTGCCTTTTAGGGCATGAATTGCATGTCATATTACGATAAGAGAATGGCCCATTTTGCAAGCCGACAGTTTAGAGACGATGGTTTCGTCATCAGCACCCTCAAGGGATTCACTTTAGAGATGACGTGAATTGTTTGTCCGACTAGGTAATGTCGCATCTTTTGAACCGCGAATACCAAAGCGAGACATTCTTTTTCGACCGGATTGTACCGGTGTTCGGCTCCCATCATGGTTCTACTTAAGTAATAGATGGCTTGCTCTTGCCCTTGATCATCGTTCTGGGCCAATAACGCTCCTAAAGAATGATCCATAGCCCTCACATATAATAGGAATGGTTTTCCTGATATAGGGGCCACGAGAACAGGTGGTTGGGTAAGATATTTCTTGATCTCTTCAAAAGCCTTCTGGTATTCTTCATCCCAGACAAAGGATACGCCTTTCTTCATAAGCTTCGAGAAAGGTTGGCAGCGCCCCGAGAGGTTAGATATGAATCTTCGGATGTAAGCCAATCTACCTTGCAGACCTCTGAGCTCTTTGAGATTCTTCGGCGGCAGCATGTCTTGGATGGCGCGCACCTTCTCTGGATCTAGAGAAATTCCCTTGGACGTGATAATAAATCCCAGGAATTTTTCACTTGATACTCTGAGAAACGACTTCGTCGGGTTCATCTTCAGCTGATGTGTCCGTATAATTTCGAACATTGTCTTCAAATCTGTAAGATGATCACCCTTACATTGGCTTTTCACAGCTATGTCGTCAACGTAGCATTCTATCTTCTTACGCAGATGTTCGTGGAAGATGGCGTTCATTGCTCATTGATAAGTTGCACCTGCATTTTTCAGGCCGAAGGGCATCACTGTGTAGCAATACACCCCCAGCGGTGTTCTGAATGCAGTATGCTTTTCGTCTTCAGGATACATCTTGATTTGATTGTACCCGGAGAATCCATCCATGAAAGACATCCTTTCATATCCGCAGGTGTTGTCAATCATGACATCGGTGATGGGAAGTGGAAACTCGTCTTTTGGACAAGCTACGTTAAGATCGCGGAAGTCGATGCATATACGGACCTTAACATTTTTCTTAGGCACTGGAACAATGTTGGCCACCCAGTCCGGGTGTTGTTCCTCTCTGATAAAGCCTGATTCTATAAGCTTTTTCACTTCAGACTCAATTGCTTCCATGATCTCTGGACGAAACCAGCGTTGCTGTTGTTTGACGGGTTTGGCATCCGGATCGATATTGAGACGATGCATAGCCATTTTTGGATCAAGACTAGGCATATCTTCGTAATTCCAAGCAAAGACATCTATATATTCTCTGACGAGAGATATAAGGTCTTCTTTCTCAGATGATGATAAGCTTTCACTTATGAAGATTGGTTTGGGATCAGATTCATGTCCCATGTTGACCTGGATTACGCTATCTTCAGTGGGTGGTTCGGGTTGTTCGAAATGCATATCCCATAAAATGTTAAGACGCTTGATCCATGGGTCGTTGGTCGATTCAATTAACCCTTCATCACCCCCTGCATCTTCATCTGGGTGACTAGTTGAAACCATGTTCACAGTCAATCTTTTAAAGAAAGGTCCGACGCTAACGTCAGACTCCCAGGAAGATGTTCCGGATGAATGATCCCGTCGCAAATAGTTACCGACTTTAGTTTCTGGAACAGAGGGAGGTGTGACATAGCCTAAGCCTCTCCTAGTTTTTTGGTAATAATATGGGGGTTTTCCTTCAGGGGTTAGAGACATCCGAATTGGTGTTCGTCTACCTTTCCTAAAGTTAAGACCCTGTTTTTCACTAAAGTTGTACCCCATTCTTCTCATTAATTGGACGGAATTAGGTTCGTGGTAATGGAATTGAGGAACTCCATCATCTTCTTCCGAACTTCCCCGTTTGAGTGGTTCAGGTTTAACTTTACCGAAGTAGATCGGCCTCTGCCCTTTCCTTTTGGATGGGACTTTAAAGAAAGCCTTCTGTGCATCTTCTACTTCTTCATCTGAAGCGAATGATGACTTGATTGGCAACGTGAAAGATGTCTGTGCACATAATTTGTGCCATGGGTTGGTACATCTAGATTCAGTTCCCACGGGCAATCTTCTTCAGGATCCGGTTCAATGTCGGCTTCATTGCCGCTGTCCACCTCTTCTTTCTCCTGGGATTCCAGGTAGAAGACGGAGTCGGTGTGAAAGTTTTCCACTCCTCGGAAGGGATACTTTTCTGCAATTAGAGTTCGGACTTCTCCCTCATCATTGGCATATTTCATGACCTGATGCAGAGTAGACGGGACAATGCCGTTTGCATGTATCCAGGGTCTTCCTAACAATAGATTGTAGGAAGTGTCCGCGTCTATAATGTAGCACGTCATCTCGGACTTGAGGTCTCTAATTTGGCATCTGAGTTTGATCTTCCCCAAAGGCCGAGTGCTGTTTGCATTGAACCCAAAGATGGTGGTTTGGGTAGTATTCAATCGGTGCATAGGGATTCCTAAGACCTACATGACCCTGTATGGCATGATGCTGAGCGCTGAGCCCGGATCAACTTGAACGCGGCTGATTTCTGACGACCCAATGTACCCTGTATAGTACAGAGGTCTGTCATGCTTGTGTTTGACCTGCATATCTTCTTGAGTAAATGATATGCAGGGTAAACTTCTCGCCGCTTGCAGACATTGCAAGCAAGGCTGGTCTTCAGAAGCTTCAGGAATTGGAGCAAGTTGCGTAATGAAGCTCTCCGTATTCTTTAATGCTTCAATTAGAGCTTCCTTGGTAGTTTTGGACAGCCTTAAGAGTTCATATAGGGTGATTCCGGCCGGTATGTTGGCCAACTATGCCATAACATTGAACTGGAAGGGAGCGCTTGATTCTCCAGATTCCTGGTGGAGATTTTTGTTGAACCGGAGCTCCTTTTGTTTTCCTTTATCAACTGGCTTTCTCGGGACAGAACCCCCAGCGTCTTGGGGCTGTTCTTCCACCTCTTGAGTGTTCTGACAGTAATCCCTCAAGTAAGCTTTTCCTGACCGAGTGCCAGGGTTGTCTCCCGGGTATGCTGCCAGGACAATCCTCTCTTCTTCTGAATCAGAAAGAGGTTTGAGGTGGTCATCATTTTCAGTAACGGAGGGGCTAATCATGTTGGAAGACTTAGCCTTGCCTCCTTTCTTTTTGGACGAGGTGTTCATCCATTGTTGATCTCCAAGCAGGTCGGGGTGGACCCACATGATTTCCCCTTTTGGGGTAGTGAGGGGTACCAACCTCCTGTCTTTTTGACTATGCAAGTCAGCATTCTTCAAGTGCATTTCTCCCTTATGAATGGGAACAACACCATTCGTAGCTACTATTGGAGGGAAGTCACCGAATTGGACCGCTATCATATTGGTGGATACGGTCTTTTGCTCGGGTTTCAAAGTGAGCACATTAGCATTTACCAAGTTCTGCAAAATGTCTTTGAAGACATAGCATTTTCTGGTGGGATGTCCCAGGAATCTGTGATAACGATAATAGTTAGGGTCATCCACCTTTCCTGCTTCATCCGGCTTCCTGATTTCAGACAACTGCAGCTTATTGTTCTTTCGAAGCAATTAGAATAAGGTATCTACATGCTCCTCTTTAAATGAATACTGCTTGGGCGCTCTTTGTTGATTTGGCGCCTTGCCTTTCTTAGTAGGCGGTGGTACTCACGTGTAGTCAGCTGCTAAAGTTTCTTTTCCCTTAGACCGCTGGGCGTTGTGTTGATTGCGTTGTTGCTGCGGCTTGGGTTGTGGCTCTTCTTCAGCTTTAACTCGCACCACTATCTCTTCAGCTTGTTCTCCTTGTGAAACTAGTTGTCTTCAGGAGCGATACTCCGCTACCCCCATCTGAGCAAGGAGCTGGGTCTGTAAATTGTGCCTGTAAGTTTTAACTAAAGTTGATTGGGTCATACCTGACGGGCACCGTAGTGCCATGCTGCGGAATCTCTCAACATAGGTCTTGATGGACTCTCCTTTCTTTTTCTTAGTGGCGAGAAGAGTCGAGACTGAGACCTCTGTGTCGTCCTCGAAGAACCTGGCCAAGAATAGCCTTTCCAGGTCTACCCATTTCTGGATAGACCCGGCAGGCAATTTCATAAACCATTCAAAGGCAACTCCTTTAAGAGTACTGATGAACAAGCGGGTCAGAATAGCGTCATTTGCTACCACATCTCCAGTCTGGGATTTGAAGTAGTAAATGTGCTGATTCGGCGATCCTGTGCCATCGAACGGTTGCAAGGTAGGGGCCTTAAATTTCGGTGGGTAGGGAGCTGTATCCCACTCAGCTGGATAAGGTCGCACGACCCACTCTTCGCGGAGCTCGCTTCTATTGGCAATTGCATTGAGGCGAGCCTCCAATTTGTCCACTTTAGTAGACTGGGGATGCGGTTCTCTTTTTGTCTCCTTCTCATTTTCAGAGGAGGATTCCAGGTTGTGAGTTTCGCGATCTGAATGTTCAGTCGCTTTTTGCTTTCCCTTCGATGTGGTTCTTCGGGAAGATTCAGGTCTTTGGCCTTTTTTAGCAAGGAGCTGGGCCAACATGTCCTTGACTTGGAGAAGTGTCTCTTGTTGCGCTTGGAGCATGACGTGATGTTCGTCGACTCTTTTAGCTAAGTCTTCATAGTTCCCCATCATGTGAGCGGAAACTTCACGAGCCACAACAGAGCTGGAAGATTAAGATTCGGCTATTGCCGAATGTTCATCATTAGAAACAATTCCTTTGGCTAATCTCTGGTAGTTAACCGCGCGAATAGCTCCTGTACGAGTTCAGGTGTGTCGGTACACACCTTCAAACTCTTCACACCTTTCCCGAACAGTCAGGGAATGACTCCTTTGTGATTCGTCAGAACTAGGATTTGAAGCCTTTCCTCTACCTATCATATTTATAGTGACTTCGGGATATTCAGCCTCGGTTGTCTTCTTTCTGTATCGGCGTTGTCGTTTGGCGGGCCTGACAACATTCGTCAACCTGTCAAATACAGACTGCCGAGGTGCAGATGTGCAACAATAGCATTCTGAAAGGACTGCCGAGATAAGCCTCTCACATTGGCACGAGTGAGCTGCTTGTACCGCTGGTTTTCCTCTTGATAACAATTCCCGTAGATCAGGAACTTGGGAGGAAGCTTTCCCTGGGTGTGGAGGCGAAGATGGAACCCCCTGCCCTTGGGTGGATGAGATTGGTTCTTGTCGAACGTGGATTTTAAACCCACGCTGACTTTTTTGAACTTGACGGACCTCTTGATGATCGCGTTCTTGAAGAACAACGCGAGGGTCGCGTTCGTGAAGAATAACGCGAGGGTCGCGTTTGGATTTGTAAACGTTAAGCCGAGGCCTTCGTTTAAATGATGAAACAGACCCCTGAGGGTCATGTTTTGGTTGAACGCGCCCCTGAGGGTCGCGTTTGTTTGGTGAAACAGACTCTTGAGAGTCATGTTCTATTTGAACGCGCATCTGAGGGTCGTGTTTATCTTTAGCAGCTTCTTTCTGAGGGCTGCGTTTTGAAGGAACAACGCGCCATTCAGGGTCGCGTTTTAGTTGTATCAGCCGAGGCTCGTAGTTGGGCTCATTACCACGAAGCGAGCATTCTGCTTTATGAACGCTAGGCTCGGGTAAAATTTCAGAAACGCGATCTTCGCGTTGGGCCAACATTCGGCTTTCACGTAAGTGTGCTCGTCGTAATGATCTTCTCCGTCTGCGAGCGGCGTTCTTCTTGGCTTATTTCAAAGCCTTGGCAGCATCGTCATTGATGTTTACGGAGCTCATCTCCTCTATAGGCCGTTTATGGCCTGAAGCACGTCGTGCTGACGCGGATGTAGGATCTTCAACCAGTAGAGCCAGTTTAAGTTCCTGGCCGAAGTAGAGGGATTTCTTCAGAGTTTCCACAACAGAGTTGATCTCCTTGGAGATCTTCCGGACATCGCGCTTAGCCTTGGGGCTCAGCGATCCAGAGGATAAGGCTTCCTCATATTTTGCTTGATCAAACTCTACGACGAGAGTTTCTACAGTCGTTCCCATGAGGTGGACGTCGGACTGCGCCACCACTTCTTCATCGGAAAAGCTAGTCCCCAGCGGAGTTACCATCTTTTGTATGTTGGAAAATTGCAATGAAGAGAAGAAAATAAATTTGACTTTGATTCCTTTAATCTCGGTTACAACTTGATTACAAAAGAGAGGAGAACGAATTTGATTCTCCCCTTTGTTTAAAACTGGGTTCTTCTCGGTAGCGATGGAATACCTCCTTCGAATGCTAGCGTCGAAATTGCTCTCCGTTGACGATCCGACCGTACTATCTCGTGGGAACGATTGAACTTCTGTAGAAAGTTTTATAAGTAACTCTTTGATGAGTTTAAGAACTCTGAACGAGTTAAAACTCTATGGATAGAGTTGTTAGAACCGAAGATTCGGTTAATGACCAAGCGGATATTCTGCTGTTGAAGAATCCTTTCAGATTTGATCTTTTGAACTTGATTCGAAAATCCTATCCCCAAAGATTTCGTCTCCCTTGCCTCTCTGTGCGGTTGAGATCCAAACCGCCTCCAAACCTGTGCGGTTTAGATGCTGGAAAAATCCCCTCCTTAGCTCACTTTTCAGTTCCAAAAAGCCCACCCCTAACTCAGTTGAGTTTGTTGAGTTTTTATAGGGAGATCAGAGGCTGTAACTGCCCTCTAAATCCGCTCCTAAGTGGGCGTGATTTCCTCAGATCGTGGGGAAACAGTTCTGAAACCGTTCGACTCGTATTTGAACGAGTCAAACGCCTAATCTGGCGTTCAGAACCCAACGTCGCCTCTTAGAATTGAAACGCGAGGTTGGGTATTGGCTGAACATCGATGAACACGAGGGTCGCTCGCGTTTGGTTTGTTGTAGCTTGGAAACGCTGAGGTCGGATGTTGATTAAACCTTAAGAACGCGAACGTCGTTCGCGTTTGACTTGTTATAACTTGGAAACGCTGAGGTCGTGTACACTTCCAAAGTTGTAATGCGAGGATTACCTCCGCGTTTTAGAAGAAGTTAGTTAACTTGTGACCTCTTCTGTAAGGTGTTGTAAGGACCGTCGTTCAGTAATCCTCGCTTGAGCTGTTGTGGGGTGTGAAAGTCGTCAAATTGTAACTCTCACTGTTGATTGTGAAGACCACTGAATAGAGTTTTCATCAGCTGTCAGGATCGTCGTTGAATTGTAACCCTTCTCGATCTGTGTGAAAAGTCCTCCATTCGTAACCTTCGTTTGTTGGCACAAAAGCTATCTGATTTTGCCCACAGCTCTCTACCAAGCAACTCACCAACTAAGTCCAACCTTTTATTTCTGAAATCATTACACTACTCATCAGCATCTCTAATAGTTACTAATATAATATTGGTCATGTTGTTGTCGCAACCATCAAGATCAATCATCTCAAACATGCGGTCATGTTTGTAGCGATTATAATGCTGCGGATGTAATGATCTAGAAATCTCTTCTGTTTCGATTGTAAAGATGAATTCTGCTTCTCGATTTGAAGGAACCATTGCCTTGTAATCTTGTGGGGATCAGCTATCTATTGTGATTTTAGACAGCCTACAGGTACGATGATAGTTGCTCGAGGCAAAAAACTCGGGACTATCTACCTCACCTTACATATGAGTGATACCCTCACAGTTGCAGCTGGAAAAGAGAATACTGATCTGTGGCACAACAGGGTAGGGCACATGAGAGAGAAGGGGATGAAGATCTTACATTCATAGGGAAAACTGACTGGGATCGACTCTGTGGAAGTTAGGGTTTGTGAAGACTGCATCTTTGGGAAGCAGAAGAGAGTTAGTTTCCATAAGGGTGGAAGGCCATCTAAGGTTCAGAAGCTAGAGTTGATTCATACAGATGTATGGGGTCCAGTCAGTGTGTCTTCTTTTGGCGGTTCGAGATATTATGTCATCTTCATCGATGATCACTCGAGAAAGGTGTGGGTCTACTTCATGAAGCACAAGTCAGAGGTATTCGGAGTCTTCAAGAAGTGGAAGATCATGGTTGAGAACGAGACAGATCTGAAGGTGAAGTGTCTGTGATCAGACAATGGTGGAGAATATGAACTAGAGGAGTTCAAGAGGTTCTGTGCTACGAATGAGATTCGATTATAGAGGACTACTCAAGGGACGCCGCAGCAAGAACGACATTGCAAAGAGGATGAATAGAACCTTGACAGAGTGTGCCAAAAGCATGCGATTACATGCAGGTCTGCCTAAGATATTTTGGGCAGATGTGGTGCATATGGAAGCTTACCTTATTAATCACGGTCCTTCAGGTCTATTAGATTTTGGAATTCTAGAGGAGGTTTGGAGTGGCAAGAAGGTTAATCTCTCACACCTGCGGGTATTTGGTTGCATGGCTTATGTTCATATCAGTGACCACGTCAGGGACAAGCTAGAGGCTAAGTCACAAAAGTGCACATTCATTGAATACGACATTGATGAGTTCAGATATCATCTTTGGGATGAGAAGAACAGGAAGATCATCAGAAGCAGGGATGTGATATTCAATGAGGAGGTGATGTACAAGAACAGGGAAAATGCCAATGATAGCCAAAACAGTGGGAGGAGCACTTCGGATGAAGGTGGATCTAAGTACATAGATCTAGAGGAACTTCTAGATAGTGGTGATGATGTTTGTTCTGACCACAGAACAGAGGAGGCTCCAGGTACAGAAGAAACTACCCAAGGCATGGAACTTAGGAGGTCATCCAGGGTACCTAAACCAAATCCCAGATATCTTTCATCTCTTGATTATTTATTGTTGACAAATAGCGGTGAGCCGGTGTGCTATGAAGAGGCAATGCAAGTGAGTGAATGGAAGCAAGAGAGTGATGGAAGCAAGAGATTTAAGACCTTAAATAACAAATAGGTCTACCGGATCAAGCAAGAGAGTGATGGAAGCAAGAAATTCAAGGCCATATTAGTAGTAAAGGGGTTTCAACAGCGGGAAGGAGTGGACTACATGGAGATATTTTCCCCTGTTGTGAAGCTCACAATCATCAGAGTGGTGTTGAGTTTGGTAGTTGCAGAAGATCTCTTTCTTGAGCAGTTAGATGTAAAGACTGTCTTTCTTCATGGTGACTTGGATAAAGAAATCTACATGAAACAGCCTGTTGGCTTCGTTGAAGAAGAAAAAGAAGAGATGATGTGTAAGCTCAAGAAGAGTTTATATGGCTTGAAACAGACTCCAAGACAGTGGTATAAGAAGTTTGATAACTTTATACAAAATAATGGCTACAGAAGATACAATTCGGATCATTGTTGTTATTTCAAAAGGTTCGAGTCTAGTTTTATTATCTTGTTATTATATGTTGATGACAATGTTAGTAGCAGGGTTGTGTTTAGAAGATGTAAATGGTTTGAAGAAGCAGCTAGCAAAGAAATTTGCAATGAAGGATCTGGGTACAGCAAAACAGATTCTAGGATGCGAATCAGTAGGGATGAAGCTGAAGGGACGTTGAAATTGAGCCAAGCTGAATACATTGAGAAGGTATTTCAGAGGTTTAATATGCAGGATACTAAAGTTATTAGCACGCCCCTTGGAAGTCAGTTCAAGTTATCCGAGGAGCAATCGCCTAAGACAGATGCAGATAGAGAGCATATGAGCAAGGTGCTATATTCTTCAGCCATTGGGAATCTTATGTATGCGATGGTTTGTACAAGGCCAGACATCACCCATGTAGTGGGAGTTGTGAGCTGGTTTGCAAGCAATCCAGGGAAGTAGCATTGGGAGGCTGTGAAGTGGATAATGCGGTACTTGAGGGGAACAACGAACAAGCCACTATGTTTTAGGAGGAAGGAGTTGGTGCTGCAGGGATACGTAGATGCGGACTTCGCCGATGATCATGATACGAGGCGAAGCACCACAGGGTATGTTTACACCTTAGCGTCGATAGCAGTGAGCTGGGTCTCACGTCTACAAAAGATTATGACTTTGTCTACAACCGAGGCTGAGTATGTCGCGATGAGTAAAGCGAACAAAGAGATGATCTGGTTGAACGGGTGTTTGGAAGAGTTGGATCTGAAGCAAGGGAGATGAGTTCTTTATTGTGATAGCCAGAGCACTATACATATTATCAAGAATCCAATATATCATGCCAGAATGAAGCATATCGACATAAAATACCATTTTATACGCTCGCTAGTTGAAGACGAAAAGTTACATTTGATGAAGATTTTGGGGAATCAAAATCTGGCGGACATGTTGACGAAGACAGTCACCATTGAGAAACCGGAGTTGTGCGCAACTTCAGTTGGCCTTCACGAGTAGAAGACGAAGGCAGAGCCACACTATGAGGATTGGCGAGATCACCGGGATATTGTTGATTGAAGAAATGTTTTTCCGGGTAGGAGAAGATACATGCGAAGAAGGGGGAGTTTGGGTGAGCTCGCTGATGAAACTTTGGTCTCCAAGTAGGAGATTGATAGTCTAAAGTGTAGACCCAAAGTCGAAGCTGAAGTTAGAATCAAGACGACAAAGAAAAAAATCAAGAAAACAAAAGGAGGCCTGCACGGTCGACCGCGGTGGTCGATCGCGAATGTGCACAGAGCTGGTTAGAGCCTGGAGCTGAAGGCGGTCGACTGTACAAATCTCTGTAATGGATTTTGGTCTCGGGTTTTTGTTCGGTCGACCGTCGTGGTTGACCGTGGATACTCTGTAGGATTTTTGAGCTTTGTCGTTTGATATGATCGACCGCCGTAGTCGACAGCGATACCTGCGCGGTCGACCGTCATGGTCGATCGCGACGCAATCAGTCAGTTTCCTTATCTATTTTGGATTCTGTTTCTTCCAAGACTCTATATATACCTAAACGTTTTTAGGGCTTGACAGAACACAAAAAGAGAACTTTTTGAATGTAGAAAAGAGAGAGAATCTCAGAGAGATAAAACCCTAGTTTGAGAGCTTGTATTTCTTCTTCAATTAATAAGAGAATTATATGGTGTGTCTCCCGAGGACGTAAGCCAGTTTGCCGAACCTCGTTAAATCTGGTGTGTTTATCTCCTTTACTCTTTTACAAGCTTTGATCTAATTTATGGTGAATTTCCTACTTTTCTACTTTCTACACAAGGTCCGGAAGGGCAAGGGTTCGATTGATTGTTTCAAATCCGCAACAGGTTATGCAAATGTGAGATCTTTCAACCCAGAAAATCTCATGGGACACTTACATATATACTAATATTAGAATATTTAAATTCTTAAATTTGTTAATTTACTATTAAACTTATCAAAATACTATTTTGAAATAGAATTAATATATGCTTAAAAACAGGGTATTGGTAGGTCTAACAGTTTATTTAGCCAAAAATATAGAATTAAAATGATCTAAAATTAGCATGTGAGCATTGCATGAGAATTTTCATGAAAAATTCTTACTTTCTCATAACTAAGAGTATGCATAACTGAGAGTATGAATGTGCAACTTTTAGAAACTTTTGGGTATTTAAGTGCAGTCAAATACCACTAGGGGTACATGTCATATATGTGTAAAGCATATGGAAACTATATGGCATTTAAGTGCAATTATGCCTAATTTTATTTATATGATGCTTCATTATTATTGTTTTTTTAACGTAAAAATAAGGTAAGACGTTCTATTATTGTATAAATAGGAAGTTAATGTTGGCCTTTTTGTTTTAATAATGTTTTAACAAATAATTTATAACTAATATTGTTTGTCTAGAGTTTGTATTTTCTTATTTATTCTAGGCAAACAATGAATTGGAGAATGGATGGAATTGAGCTTTCACGATCATATCCAATGGAGGATGGCGGAAAAGTGGAGTGAAGCAATACATTTCAAGTTAAGATCCAAGATCAAGATTCATCCGCAAAGTTTACCAAGAATCAAGTTTAAAAATTAGATTTGTAGTTTTTAGCCTGAGTATCAGAAATATCAGTTCACGGTCGACAGCGTGTGTCGCTGCGGCCGACCCCGAAAAATCCAGAGACTCAGTATGTTTTCTCAGCTGCTCACGGTTGACTGAACTAGCCTCTGCGGTCGACTAGACTGGCCTCTACGGTCGACCGCCAATATAGCCATTGCACAATAACGGCTAGTTTCCAGTTTTGTTTTTAGTGGGATTTTGGGGTTTTCTTGGGTTGTTTTCTTCTACCCTATATATACCCCCATTGACTTTATCTTTCCAACCTACCTAAGAGAACTTCGAAACAAGTTTTAAAGTGTGGTTTAAGTTTGTTTAAGTGTTTATTTATAAAATTGGTTTTGTGAAGATTGTTTCATAAGAAGAGGAGATCAACTTGGGTTTGAGCTTTCAATTTCACATCTCTATCTCTTTGTCTTAGAGAAGTTTTCCTTAACCTTAATCTATAGCTAATTATTATTTTGATTATAATTCCATAAGCTAGATTTTACATTGAGTTTATATTTATTTTTATTTATTCTCTTTGTTACATACACCCACTTGAGCTTTTAGAATTTTCATACATAGTGTATTTAGGTTGTGAGATTGTAACATAGAGTAGGCTTAATTGAGTTCTCACCTTATATAGAGAACATTTATTTGTTGTTAAGCTAATTTGTGAGGTCACATTGTATTGCACAAGTACACCAAGAGGAGTGTAGAGGTGAGAGACGTGATCGGTCCCAAGAGGAGTGACGTCGGTAGTAAAGCCTAATGAGAGGTAGTAATTTCGAGCACTTGAGGGAGACATGTGAGAGGCCAACACTTGAGGTGGTAGTTGTGTATTTACATTATGAGTGATTGTGAATGTTGATCGGTGAGCATTGAAAACTGATATTGTGTGGTGTAAACATTTTCGGGTGAGCGTTGAAAACCCGGTGTGATAGTGAATTTTCCCCCGGGAGTGGGGGTACGGAGACGTAGGACGAAAGGTCCGAACTCCGTGATAATTTTTTGTGTGTTTGAGTTTTGCTTGTGCACTTATATTTTATTTATATCTATCACCATATTCTCATTGTCTAATTTATCCACTATATTGTTTGTATTTGTTTATAGTTTACTTACCATTGTTTGTATATCCTTGCATTATTGTATATCTAATTTTCTAGGGTACTTTTTAATAAGTTTTATTTGGTATTAAATCGGATTAGATTAGCATAAAGCCTATTCACCCTCCCCTCTAGGGTTCTTTCCTAGTGGCTTTAGGATCCAATAATTGGTATTAGAGCTTGGTGCTATTGATTAGAGGCTTAATTGCCTAGAGTCAATGTTTCTTATTCTCATACTTGTGCTAATCTAATTTTGGGATTTATTATTATTTTACTTGCATTATAATTATGGATATGAATGGTACATCTTATTTACGCTATGATCCTAGTATCGCTCCTAAATTCAATGCTTTCCCCTATGACCAATGGTGTTCTAGATTTAATATATATGTTAGATCTAAATATTTCAATTTATGAGAAGTTAATGAAAATGCTTATATTGTACCCACTACGAAGAAATCTAAGTGGAGTAAAAATGATAATAGAATGTTTACTATTAACAAGCTCTTATTAGAATTTTTACTAAATTCTTTTGACTCATCTATTTCTAACAAGTTTGTTCATTTTGATAGTGCTTACACTTTGTGGAAGTTTATTAAAGCACATCAAGACTTGGAGGTGACCAGACAATCTTTGGAGGCTTCATCCTAAAGTTCTATTGGAGCATCAAGCACACGTCCACTAGGGAACAACCCTAGTGTTGTAAGTGATTCGTAATCCGATAATGAATTATCCATTAATGAACTCGTTTGTGCATATGATAGGTTAATACATACCTACACTAAGTTGCATAAAAATTTTATTGATCTTAAAAGCAAGCATGTAGATTTAAAATCCAATCATGAGAAGCTAGTATCCAAGTTTGATATCATTGTTTAAGAAAATAAAAATCTTAAGAAAACAATGATATGTTAAATTTGAAAAATAAAAAAATTAACCTAATCCATTGCTATCTTATCTCATGCTAAAAATAATGTCAGGCTAGAAGTAGAAGCTATTAGAAATGATTTTGATTCATTTAAAGATAATCACACATGTTCTACTTCTAGTTCAAATGCATTTATGCAAAATGATGAGTTGAATAATATTAAAAATAGAATATCATCCTTAGATTCAACACTAAAATCATGCATTGTGAATAATAAAAAGCTTATGGTCTTATGTGCAAAGTCTAATGCAAACTCTTCTAAGAAACCTACACACTATGCACATATGTATAACAAAGTCTATAAATGCACTAATTGTAGTCGTAAATGCCACATTGCTAGATTTTATTATAATGCACAAAACCCATCAAGCTTAATCATGTTTGTGCATCCCATCAAGCTTCATCATCACACACACATGCACATGCATCCAAAGTTTATCATAAGCATGCTAGTGTGTATAAATATAATTTTTATGGTAGATTTGGCCATTTGGCAAAGTTTTGTTTTGATTTAAGAAAATGTTCAATTTTGCCAAATTCTTCAAATAAACCATGATTGTTTAATAATGTTTCACATTTGTAAAATAATTTTAAAAGACCATCTATGTTTGTAAATGTTCTTCGTGCACATGTTTATGGTCAACCAAATCAAATGGGCCTCTTTCATTGCACTTATTGTAATCAGAAAAGTTATTTGTACAATTTTTTGCTTTGACCATGTTCGTGCACTAAATGCACCTAAATGGGATCATAACCCTAGGGCTTTGAGCTTTAATGATAGGGGTCATGTTTCTAAATATTTCGGTACCAAGAATGCTTGGTGCCAAAATCCTTTTAAACCAAGATTTTTAATATTTTCATTTTTTATGTCTTGGTTTTGGAAAACACATTTTTGAAATTTTTGAATATGAAAATAATTTTTTGGTTTATTCTTTTATTTTCAGGATTTTTAGTTTTCATTATCATGAGAGGTTTGTGTTTGAGCAACCCCTGGGTTTATTGGGTGTTTATTCCTAAATATTGTTTACCTGGTGCTAAAAATGTTTATATGGGTTATTACAAGCTCAAGAGCTTGATATGGTTACCTCTCTTACTTTTTAAAAATCGATGATGGTTTGGTTTTATGTTATTATGTGATTTAGTTTGATTTATGAATTCATTTGTTTGATTTGTTTTCATTTGAAAACTTTTTTCATGAATCTCATGTTTTCTTTTTTTTTATTTTATAAATCTATTTATACATTGTTTTTATGTTTATGTATCGAGGCAATTTTTTTATATTGATATATCTATATGTGTTCTCATGGTGTTGTTATATGTGAGCGATATTTAGCATGTTTTTATCTATGATTACTCACATGTTTACCTTAGTACTCATTTCTTACATTCATTAAGGCATTTTAATAAGGGAGCTTTTCCCTATATGTGTTTCTTTTATACTCACCGTTCTTATAGGTAAGGGGAGCCTTTGCTCTCTTCATTATTTTGTTTTTCACATTTTTGATGTTGCCAAAGGGGGAGTAACAAGTGAATTTGTGAGTATATTTATGAGTATTTTATCTTATTGTTCATTTTATATACTCTTTGTGTAAATTGTTTGTCATCATAAAAAGGGAGAGATTGTTGGCCTTTTTGTTTTGATGATGTTTTAACAAACAATTTATAACTAATATTATTTTTCTACTGTTTGTGTTTTCTTATTTATTCTAGGCAAACAGTAAGTTAGAGGATGGATGGAATCGAGCTTTCATGATCATATTCAATGGGGGATGACTGAAAAGTGGAGTGAAGCAATACATTTCATGTCAAGATCCAAGATCAAGCTTTATTCGCAAAGTTTACCAAGAAGAGCTTATTGTAGACCAATTGCTTGGGTATAATTAGTTTAGATTTTATACTTGTGTGTAGATACTTTAAAGCTCAATATCATATACACACACATTTTATTGGTTTATATATATATATATATATATATATATATATATATATATATATATGTTCTAATAAAAACCTCATTAGCCTAAAAACTAAAAACCTCCTTCATCCATTGGATCTAGATGAATCCAATGGCTGGGATTCTGTCAAACAGTCAACAGACACATGCATTAATTAACTCAACGCAGTGAATCCAGATTCACTACCTCAACATATCTCGAATCACTACAGTGAATCCAGATTCACTACAATGAATCCAGATTCACTGCGTTGATGTAATTAATGCATGTGTTTAATGAGGTAATTAATACATGTGTCTGTTGACTATTTGACTGAATCCTAGCCATTGGATGAAGGAGGTTTTTAGTTTTTAGGCTAAGGAGGTTTTTATTAGAACCTCTCCCTATATATATATATACATATATATATATATATATATATATATATATATATATATATATATATAGACACACACACACACACACACACACACACACACACACACACACAATTTTGGTTTTTGGTTTTATCCACAAACAAAGTTTTTACAAATAAATTCTAAAAAAATATTTATACATGTTTATTTTCAAAATGGATAACTTGTTTTGGTTTAACTTTATAGATATGAAATAAATACACATTTATACATATTTATATGTTTTATATTTATTATTTTGTCAAATGCATATATTGTGCAAAACTTCATTTTTGCATAATATTAAATTTTTAGTTTGTAGACTTCATAACAATATTTTACATATTTTAAATATTCTATAAGGTGTCAAAACATTGTTTAAGTCAAAATATCAAAAATAAGTGTTTCATGTTTTCATGTTTTGACCAAGTTTTGTAAAACAATGATATTTTACAAATAAGATGTGCAAATTCAAAAATTCTTTTTGAAACAAGGTTATTATCATCTTTATAGACATTTTCCATAGTTCTACATTTTTTTGAATTTTTTATTATTGTTAAATCGAGTTTAAAAATTAGATTTTTAGTTTTCAGCCTTAGTATCAGAAATATCAGTTCACGGTCGACCGTGTTGGACCCTAGAGGGGGGTTGATTAGGGTCAAGAGGCTATAATTATGCAATAAAATTAAGACAAGCAAACCACAGTAATCTAATGCAATCAAAATAGAGGAGATAGGGTTAGGAATCGTTATCCTGTGACGCACGATATGTTAACGAGGTTCGGTCCGCTGACCTACGTCTCCGCTCTCCACTCTCGAGGAGAAATCCACTACACAACCCGGTTTGGAAGTCGGAACTTCGTCTACACAGTGATCCCCTCATGATCTCACACTACACAGTTTGATCTACATAAGATCACACTCCCACACAGTTTGATCTACACAAGATCACACTCTCAAGATAATAGAAATGGTGTAAGACTCTCTCTTTACAACGTCCATATGGCAAAGAGAAAGAGCACACTGAAGCTGGGAAGTGAACACACAAAAACTCAGAAAGAACAGGTTTGAAATTTAAGCTCTGTGAAAAAAAAAACGTCTCTGGTTTTTGCAAAAGCTGGGACACTTGAGGAAGAAGAAGAGGTTGAGTTTAAATAGGAGAAACCAGCTGTTTAAACCCATACCCTTAATCCCCCCAAATCTAGAAACAAACGTCGCTGAAATCTGTACTGAGCGGTGCTGAAAAAGTACAAAATTTACCGTTTGAAATATACGGCGGTCGACCGATGAAATTTTTGGTCGACCGCGATCCAGGTCGAAAACGAGAAAAACAAGCAGAGACTTCTTCGGTCGACCGGTGCGGTCGACCGATGGAAATTTCGAGCTCTCGGTCGACCGCACCGGTCGACCGACAAACTCTCTGCTGCCCACTGACGAATGAACATAGGTGCGGTCGACCGGTGCGGTCGACCGTATTCTGATACATTCTAAAACACTATTTTTGACACACTTAAACAATTTGTAAAATATTCATTTGACTTCTGAAAATTGTGAAACTTTGTAAAATGTTTTTAATACTAAAAACAAATTGTTTAGAAAAAGAATTTTGCAAATAGGTCCTCATACTTGTAAGAAATAGTATTTTATGAAAAACGCTTAAAAACATAAGTATGAAAACGTGTGTGTGATATCCCAATAGCTTCAAGTGAAATCGATAACTCTTTGCCTACATTCTAGCACTAGAGAGGAAATAAAAACTAGCTAATATCCTCACATAGAATACAATTCTTGAGTCTTGATATAGCTTGATATGGATGAACCTTCTATATGAATTTGTTGTTCTTGAAATAACATTGCTTCATCACTATGCCTCCTTCTTCTTTGGATATCATCGTTGTAGCGCATATTCCATCCAATCCTCCATTTGTGGCACTAATAAGCTTGATGTATGAATTCACTACATTTGTACTCAATAAGCTATTAGTACCGATAATGGTGGTTGTAAAACATCATCAAAACATAAGGGCTAACAATCTCCCCCTTTTTGATGATGACAACCAACCATTATATGAGAGCAAAAATAAATATAGCTCATTATATGAGAGCAAAAATAAATATAGCTTATAGATAGGTGCTCCCCCTATCTATGTGCTCTCCCTAAGTATATGCAACAAATGAGGAGATTGCTCTCCCCCTTTGTCACCATAAAAAAAAAAGGGTAAAGAAAAAATGCAAAATGTAATTAAACAAGCAACCAATTTAGAACTTCCACATAGCGCATAAGCCCAAGCCATTTCTTATGTGACAAAAATCATTCTCTCCAAGAGGCTTAGTAAATATATCCGCTAATTAAGATTTTGTGTCAACAAACACTAGGGATACATCTTGTCGCTCTACATGATCGCGTAAGAAATGATGGCGCACATCAATATGCTTGGTTCTAGAATGCAAAACCGAATTTTTGGAAATATTTATAGCACTAGTGTTATCACAAAAGATTTTTATGTTTTGAAAATTCAAATTATAGTCAACTAAATTTTGTTTCATTCATAAAACTTAAGCACAACATAAACCGGCGGCAATATATTCCGCTTCCGTAGTGGACAATGCAACACAATTTTATTTCTTGAAAGCCCAAGAAACAAGTGAATTTCCTAAAAATTAGCATGTTCCACTCGTACTCTTACGATCTACCTTACATCTGGCAAAGTCGGCATCACAAAAACCATATAAATCAAAAGAGGTGCTTTTTAGATAAAATAAACCAAGATTAAAAATTCCATTAACATACTTAATGATCCTTTTAACCGCAATTAAATAAGATGCTTTAGGAGATGCTTGAAAACGTGCACATGCACACACACTAAACATGATATCGGGTCTACTAGCGGTAAGATAAAGAAGACTACCTATCATACCTTGGTATAGTTTTTGGTCCACGTCCTCACCACTTTCATCCGCATCAAGCTTAATACTTGTACTCATCGGAGTAGGCGCATGCTTAGAGTTCTCCAAATTGAATTTTTTTTACTAATTCCTTAGCATATTTGCTTTGAGAAATGAATATCCCATCGTTAGTTTGCTTAACTTGGAGCTCGAGAAAGAATGTAAGCTCTCCCATCATACTCATCTCAAAGTGATCTTGCATAACCTTAGAAAATTTCTTACACAAAGATTCATTAGTAGCACCGAAAATGATATCATCAACATATATTTGAACTAAAATGAAATTATTTTTCCTTTTTCTCACAAAAAGAGTGTTATCAATTGTTCCTTTTGAGAAACCATTTTCAATAAGAAAACTAGAGAGGCGAGCATACCAAGCTCTAGGAGTTTGTTTCAACCCATATAAAGCTTTTTGAACCCGGTAAACATGATTAGGAAAAACATGATATATAAAACCGGGGGGTTGCTCAACATATACTTCCTCTTCTATAAAACCATTTAAAAAGGCACTTTTAACATCCATTTGAAACAATTTAAAGTTTTTAAAGCTAGCAAATGCCAAAAACATCCTAATAGATTCTAACCTTGCAACCGGTGCAAATGTTTCATCATAGTCTATACCCTCCTCTTGATTGTATCCTTGGGCAACCAAACGAGCTTTATTTCTAGTAACAATGCCATGTTCATCAAGTTTGTTTCTAAAAACCCATTTAGTACTAATTACACTAGCATTGTTAGGTCTAGGAACTAATTTTCAAACATCATTTCTTGTAAAATTATTTAGTTCTTCATGCATAGCTAAAACCCAAAATTCATCATTTAAAGCATCATTAATCTTTTTAGGTTCTAGCTGAGATAGGAAAGCAACATTACCACACTCACTCAAGGCTTTTGAGCGAGTAACAACTCCTTGTGAAGGGCTCCCAATAATTTGTTCCTTTGGATGGTTTGATGCGAATTTCCAAGCTTTAGGAAGTTCAACTTGTTCATGAGCATTAGAGCTATCCACATCCTTTTGAGCTTCTATAGAGGAAGTATTATTGATTTGTAAAATGTCCAATCCTCCCTCATCATCATCATCATCATCTTTCCTAGGTAAAATAACTTGAGAGCCAACATTAGTCTCATCAAAAGTAACGTTTATAGATTCTTCAACAACGAGACTTCATTTATTGAAGACCCTATAAGCCTTACTTCGAGGTGCATAACCCAAGAAAATACCAACATCAATTTTGGAATCAAATTTGTCATGATGATCTTTTGTATTTAAAATAAAACATTTGCAACCAAAGATAAAAAAATAACCAATAAAAGGAGTTTTTCCATAAAATAGTTCATAAAGAGTTTTCTTAAGCTTTGGTCTAATCAAAACACGATTTAAAACATGGCAAGCCGTATTGACAGCTTCCGCCCAAAAATATTTTGGCAAATCAAAAGAATTTAGCATAGTACGTGTCATCTCTTGTATGGTGCGATTTTTCCGTTCAACAACACCATTTTGTTGTGGTGTTCTAGGAGAGAAAAATATGTGAGTTATACCATGATGAGCACAAAATTCATAGAAATAATCATTTTGGAATTCACCTCCATGATCACTTCTAATTTTCACAACTTTCAAATCTTTTTTATTTTCAATTCTTTTAACATGATTAGAAAATTCTTCAAAACAATCATTTTTATTTGCAAGAAATATTGTCTATGTAAAACGAGAAAAATCATCAATAATCACAAAAACATAGTGTTTCCCTCCAACAGAGGTAACACGCATAGGACCAAACAAATCAAGATGAAGTAATTGCAAAGGTTTAGAAGTTGATACCTCATTGATGGATTTGAAGGAAGATTTAGTTTGTTTACCTTTGGCACAATCCTCACATGTCTATCTTTGATGAAGTGCAAATTAGGTAACCCCTTTACAAGATTTCTCTTAGACAATTTTGATATCAAATCCATATTTGCATGTCCAAGTCTCTTATGCCAAATCCAAGGGTTTTCATCAATTGCCGCAAGGCACTTCACATCTTGATTCACTAGTTCATTCATCTCAAAAATATATACATTAGATTTGCGATTAGCAATAAAAACAAATTTTCCATCCATACTAATGATGCATTTATCCGGTTTAAAGGAAATATCAAAACCTTTATCACTCAATTGGCTAATGCTAAGAAGATTGTGATTCAAACCATTTACCAAATAAACATCTTGTATAACGGGTGAGGGTTTCTTACCAATAGAACCAATACCAATGATTTTACCTTTCTCACCACTTCCGAAGGAGACACTACCTCCTTCAATCCTTGATAGGGTTGCAAATAACTCTTTGTTGCCCGTCATATGATGTGAGCAACCACTATCAAGGTACCACATCTCCTTACGTCATTGCCGTGATGTTCCCTACAAAAGATGAAGATGAAGATGTAGTAGCTTTAGGTACCCAAGTCTTGGGTCCTTGGTGGTTAGTAGTCTTGGTACTTTTGGGTACCCATGTCAATCCATAAAATTCAAAGTTATCTTTCATTCTACAATGAGTAGAAATATGACCATGTTTCATGCAATATGTGCACACAAAATTTCTTTTGTATGTATGAGCACGAGAACCATGAAACCTATTTGTACCATGGTGATGATGATTAGCATAAGCATGAGTGGGTCTAATCCTACCACTCTTAATTTCAAGTCTCTCAATCTTAGATCTTAATTGTTTATTTTCAAAATCAAGATCTCCTAGCAATTCATCTTTTAATGCAAGAGAGGTTTGTAATTGTTCGAGCTTAATATCACAAGAAGCATGCAACTTTTTAAAAGAAGAAAATTCTTTTGACATTCTTTTAAATTCAAAGTTCAATTCTTCTAGAGCGATAGCTAGATCACATTGCATGTAAAATGATTCACTCTCAGTGTCGGATATTACCTCATGTTCAAGAGCCATGAAGCAAACGTTGGGATCATGAAGAGCAAGTTTAGCTCCATCTTCATTGCTATCCGAATCACTTGGTTCGGATTCCTCCTATCCGGCATACATGGCCTTCTTCTTCTTGTATTTCATGTACTTCTCCTTGAGCCTTGGGCAATCCTTAGCGATATTGCCTGGTTCATTGCATTCAAAACATTTTCCTACACGAGAAGGAAATTTGTTGTTAGATCGGGGGTTAAATTTCTTATTCATTTTTATGAGTCTAGAGATTCTTCTAGAGAGATGAGCCACTTCTCTAGAAAAATCCACTTCACTATCCGAAGACGGAGAAGAGTAATCACTAGCTCCTTTGAGAGCTATGGTCTTCAATTTTGGTGATGGCTCCTCAACTTCTCATGAGGGCACTTCCTCCTTCTCCTTTCCCTTGAGCTTCTTCTCATGGACCTTGAGCTTTCCGATGAAGCCATCAAGAGGTAAAGTGGTAAGGTCATGAGCTTCTTCTATCGCTGTTGCCTTGGGTTCCCACATCGGAGTCAATGAACGAAGAATCTTATAGTTCGTCTCTTGAATAGTCAATTTCTTGTCAAGACCATGCAATTCATTGATAATGTTAGTGAAGCGAGAAAACATAGCATCAATTGATTCATTTGGAAGCATTTAAAACAACTCATATTCATGCATAAGTCAGCTAATCTTGGATTCCTTAACTTAGGGGGTTCCTTCGTGTGTGATACACAATTTTACCCATATTTCGTATGCGGTTGCACACGTTGAAACTCTATTGTATTCATTTGGGGAAAGACCACAAATTAAGGCGTTCATAGCCTTAGCATTGAGATTAGCTTAGTGCCTCGCTCCATCGGTCATAGTCTCAACTTTGGACTTTTCTACGTATTTTTTCTCTATGAGTTCTAGGATGTCAAGGTCAATGCAACGAAGGTAAATTCTCATTCTAGCCTTCCAATAAGCAAAGTTACTACCGGTGAAGAGTGGTGGTCTAGTGGTGGATTGTCCCTCAAGCATATGCACGTTCATTGAAGCCTCCATAAGATCTTTTCTCTAAGGTGATTAAACCAAAAACTAATATAGAGACCAAGCTCTGATACCAATTGTTGGACCCTAGAGGGGGGTGATTAGGGTCAAGAGGCTATAATTATGCAATAAAATTAAGACAAGCAAACCACAGTAATCTAATGCAATCAAAATAGAGGAGATAGGGTTAGGAATCGTTATCCTGTGACGCGCGATATGTTAACGAGGTTCGGTCCGCTGACCTACGTCCCCGCTCCTTACTCTCGAGGAGAAATCCACTACACAACCCGGTTTGGAAGCCGGAACTTCGTCTACACAGCGATCCCCTCACGATCTCACACTACATAGTTTGATCTACACAAGATCACACTCCCACACAGTTTGATCTACACAAGATCACACTCTTAAGATTATAGAAATGGTGTAAGACTCTCTCTTTACAACGTCCCTATGACAAAGAGAAAGAGCACACTGAAGCTGGGAAGTGAACTGTGACGCCCCTGGGTTCACACAAGGCTGCAGTTCAAGGTGAAACCAAGAATGTCAAACCTGCCATGCACCACACCGGGCAACAACAAGTTTCACCATCACAATTAACATCTATCTAGTAGAATCAATAACAGGTGTAGGTACAAAAGCAAGTAAAAGATAATACACGAAGGGCTGATGAAATGATAGTGATCAAATAAATATCTCATCATCTAACAAATGGAAATACATAGTCAATGTCTGAATAAATAAACTGGAGTAGTCAACAAGTCTCAAATACAAATATCTGACAAGAAGAAAATAAGGCACACAGCCTTTACAACTTCTAAAACAATACAATCAAATGTCTAACAAAATCTATAGTGGAGCTCCAACATAAGCATAACTAACAGCTAAACACTAAAGTGTGTCGCCATCAACCTGCGACTCTCCGGGCTCCTGGCTCGTTACCTGAAATGGGGAGGGACAACGAGCGTCAAGCGCTAGCGAGCAACATCACAACCAACCCCAAGGGAACAGGGCTCGTTGTATATGAAAATACAGATAATACATAATAAATCTAAAATCATTGATCTTACTAAAGAGGATTTTAGTATTTAGAAATTTACAACACGAGCATAGGTACGTCGAGCGAAATAATCCAAACAAGGAAACCCTCATGTATATACCTTGTATCTCAAATTATAAATCCCTAAACACCAAACCCGAGGTCCTAGTATGGAAACAATAATAAAAGAAATACAACAAAATCTCAGAGCATGAATACCGTGTCATATCATAGCCTACACGAGCATCATGTAATCTTGGCATAGTCTACATAAGTGTCATGTCATAAACTCCTATGAGCAAGTCGTATACAGGGTTAAGAAATATGTCCGATACAGGAACTAAGTACCGTGGTTTCTAAACACATGGAGTAAGTGGCAAATGTCCAACACAAGGACTGAAGTGGATTATAGTCCAACACGAGGACTTTTGTGGATTATAGTCCAACACGAGGACTTTTATGGATTATAGTCCAACACGAGGACTGTGTAACTGTGTAAGGTATATGTGGAAAGATACACCAAATCTAAACTCGCACGCATCCCAATGTAAATGTCTAAACTTATGTCAAAAGTCAACCCACATGTACAGATAAATCATTGGCATGGTGAACCAGTGTCAGGTCATCGAGGCGACCCTGAAGAACAACTCGAACAAATCAAAAATCTGTAAAACACCTCATCAGTCAACTGGTGTGTCGACTGATGACGTCAGTCGACTCATGTGTCGACCGAAACTGCACAGACAATACAGTCTCAGCTCACCAGTCGACTGATCTGTCGACTGAGGAACTAAGAAAAACACAAACAGCTCGTCAGTCGACTGATTAGTCGAGTGACGCTGAAATTTTAGCCCGTCGGTCGACTAATCAGTCGACCGATAGCCTGCAAAAACTCTGCACAGGTTGTTTTTTTCACCTCAAAACTAATCTAAACACATCCCCATCAATCCCAAGCATGTACCATACGTATATTAACATGTATGAACTAACTGAAATGTAACTTTCATGTACAAATACATAAACAAAACTCTCTACATGTGTATTTATGTTTTAAAAACCCCTTTTTGAAACAAAACCTATGTTAAATCTCTTATAAAACATTTCAGATCTGGATTTTAAATTCACTAAACATTAGTAGGAGGTTTATCAAACTAAAAATGCCCATCTTCATGTTATATGTAATAAAAATCTAATCTTTGTACACAAAATATGTTTTAGGCAAAAGAAATCTTAATAAAACCATTTGAAAACATTTAAAAAGAATGGGACATGGGTGGGCGAGATGTTACTCGCCTCTGAGGTGATGAAGAGCTCCTGGATCTGAGGGGGAGTGATTCCTTTCGCTGCAAACTGAAAATCCCGCCGAAAATCCTCCGATTCCTTCCCCAAGTCACCAAGAACAAGGCTAGGGTTTGAGAGAGGAGAGAGGGGCTAGGGTTTCTCTGAACTGAGGATGAGAGGGGGTGATTTCGGGTGAAGGAGAATATATACAAACCGTTATACCTGACCCAAACCCGAACCAAATCAAAACAGACCCGAAACCTGGAAAAACTGGAAATCAACGTATCAGTCGACTGATGTGTCGACCGACGCCGTCAGTCGACTGATGTGTCGACTGAACTGGAAAATTCTAGTTTTGTGCATGTTTTGCTAATTTGCAAAATCCAACGCACAAAGCTCTACACCCATACTCTCTTATCATCTCAAATAACTTGTTATCATGCACATCAATTACCTCAAGCTATTTGTCATAAAAGAATTATTTATTTACTAATAATTCACATATATTCATGTAAAATTTACGGGGTTCTACATGAACACACAAAAACATAGAAAGAACATGTTTGAAATTTAAGCTCTATGAAAAACAACGTCTCTGGTTTGTGCAAAAGCTGGGACACTTGAGGAAGAAGAAGAGGTTGAGTTTAAATAGGAGAAACCAGCTGTTTAAACCCATACCCTTAATCCCCCAAAATCTGGAAACAAACGTCGCTGAAATCTATATTGAGTGACGCTAAAAAAGTATAAAGTTTACCGTTTGAAATATACGGCGGTCGACCGATGAAATTTTCGGTCGACCGCGATTCAGGTCGAAAACGAGAAAAACAAGCAGAGACTTCTTCGGTTGACCGATGCGGTCGACCGATGGAAATTTCGAGCTCTCAGTCGACCGCACCGGTCAACCGACAAACTCTCTGCTGCTCACTAACGAATGAACATAGGTGCGGTCGACCGCATTCTGATACATTCCAAAACACTGTTTTTGACACACTTAAACAATTTGTAAAATATTCATTTGACTTCTGAAAATTGTGAAACTTTGTAAAATGTTTTTAATACTAAAAAAAATTGTTTAGAAAAGAAATTTTGCAAATAGGTCCTCATACTTGTAAGAAATAGTATTTTATAAAAAACGCTTAAAAACATAAGTATGAAAACGTGTGTGTGATATCCCAATAGCTTCAAGTGAAATCGATAACTCTTTGCCTACATTCTAGCACTAGAGAGGAAATAAAAACTAGCTAATATCCTCACATAGGATACAATTCTTGAGTCTTGATATAGCTTGATATGGATGAAGCTTATATATGAATTTGTTGTTCTTGAAATAACATTGCTTCATCACTATGCCTCCTCCTTCTTTGGATATCATCGTTGTAGCGCATATTCCATCCAATCCTCCATTTGTGGCACTAATAATCTTGATATATGAATTCACTACATTTGTACTCAATAAGCTATTAGTACCGATAATGGTGGTTGTAAAACATCATCAAAACATAAGGGCTAACATACCGCGTGTGTCGTTGCGGTCGATCGTGAAAAGTCCAAAGAATCAGCCTATTTTCTCAGCTACTCGTAGTTGACCGAACTGGCCTATGCGGTCAATCGCTAATATAGCCGTTGCACAGTAACGACTAGTTTCCAATTTTGTTTTTAGTGGGACTTTGGGGTTTTCTTGGGTTATTTTCTTCTACCCTATATATACCCTATTGCATTTATCATTCCCACATACCTAAGAGAGTTTCTAAACAAGTTTTAAAGTATGGTTTAAGTTTGTTTAAGTGTTTGTTTACAAAATTTGTTTTGTGAAGATTGTTTCACAAGAAGAGGAGATCAACTTAGGTTTGAGCTTTCAATTTCACATCTCTATCTCTCTTGTCTTAGAGAAGTTTTCCTTAAACTCAATCTCTAGATAATTATTATTTTGATTATAATTCCATAAGCTAGATTTTATATTAAGTTTATATTTGTTTTTATTTATTCTCTTTGTTACACACACCCACTTGAGCTTTTAGTATTTTCATACATAATATATTTGGTGTTGTGAGATTGTAACATAGAGTTAGGCTTAATTGAGTTCTAACCTTGTATAGAGAATATTCATTTTTTGTTAAGCTAATTTGTGAGGTCACATTGTATTGCACAAGTACACCAAGAGGAGTGTAGAGGTGAGAGACGTGGTCAGTCTCAAGAGGAGTGGCATTTGTAGTAAAGCCTAGTGAGAGGTAGTAATTCTGAGCACTTGAGGGAGACATGTGAGAGGCCAACACTTGAAGAGGTATTTGTGTATTTACATTATGAGTGATTGTGAACATTGATCGGTGAGCGTTAAAAACTGATATTGTGTGGTGTAAACATTTTCGGGGCGTTGAAAACTCAATGTGATAGTGGATTTCTCTTCCGGAGTGGGGAGCGGAGAAGTAGGACGGAAGATCCAAACTCCGTGATAATTTATTGTGTGTTTGAGTTTGGCTTGTGTACTTATATTTTATTTATCTCTATCGTCATACTCTCATTGTCTAATTTATCCACTATATTGTTTGTATTTGTTTATAGTTTACTTACCATTATTTGTACATCCTTACATATATATCTTGTTGCATATCTAATTTGCTAGAATACTTGTTAATAAGTTTTAATTGGTATTAAATCAGATTAGATTAGCATAAACCCTATTCACCCCCCTTTAGGGTTCTTTCCTAGTGCTTTTAGGGTCCAACAGTTAACAGTATTTACATATATTTATATCTAGTTGTGATTTAACGATAGGTCCTGAATTAGTAAAGGATCGGACCTATGTTGTCACTCTTCTCAATAGAGGAACAAAGTAAAATCAGCCGTAGATATACAAAAGAATATACAATAAAGCAAAGAGTTAACCACTCACAACCTATAAGTTTAACACATCAAAAAGCTAGATAGTTAGTCTGTTAGGGGACACTATCTGTGCACGAAAAACCCAAAAAACTATTGAAAGCCAAAACTGCTGATAACCCTACTGATCAGCTGCTCCCCCATTCCCGTCTTCACTAGAGCTGATCAGGTCGAAAATCCCGTTCTCCTAAACAATAGCCTTGAGCTTGAGAGCTCATTTGGAAGTCGCCGAACCTGTCTAGAAAGTGAGGAAGTAAGCTATTTTGGATGCCAGTTGATGGTGATTTGTTATGGTTCCATTTAATATGAGATTATTACGAGCAATCCATATAATCCAGCAGATGGTAGGAAAGGCAAATCTTCACAGAAGTCTCACTGTAGGCACTATGTCTTTGTTGATACACATATCGAAGCATTGGTGTATGGATATTAGAGGAACTTGGATACCATTGATGGGGAGAAAAATGTCCCAGATCTATTAGGCTAGCTGACAATGAATGAAGAGATAGTTGTGGTTTCTATGTCACTGGAGAAGAGGGAGAAAGATATGTTATTGGTCCACCCTTTGGCAATGAGCTTATCCTTGGTATTGAGTTTGGCCATAGAGAGAATCCACGTAAAGAATTTGACCCTACTAGGGAGAGGGTTGTGCCAAATAATATAGTGATAAGGGTTGTGTGTGCCTCCATCTGAGATGAAGGTGTAGAAGGAATTCATAATAAAACTACCCGAGCGATCCAGGGGCCAAATAACTTCATCTATAACAGGAGTAGGGGAGAGAATAGTAGATTCTATCCATTGAAGAATGTCTTGAATTTGGAGCTAGTCACGCTGGTTGGTAGGACACCTTATGATTGGTTTCTAATGCTAGATCCCTCCTATGAAACTCCATTGGGACTCAATAGGGGCTTGCTTAGAGAATTCCAGATTGTAGGCCAAGAGGAAGAGACTAGCAAGGGAGTTGTTACCTGTCACTTATCCTCCCAGAAGAGAATCCTAGAACCATTACCTAGATGTCATTTGACTATAGCCCTAAATGCAAGGTAGCAGAGTGAACATCTTTCCAAAATTTTGAGCTATTACTTCTAGGGGGTGCTATGAGGGTATGGAGGGTAGATGGATGGAAGGACCTGGCCAATGTGGTCGTTGTTAGTGAAATATTTTCATAATCATTTGGCCAGCAGAGAGATGTTGAAGTTCTCAAGGTTATAAATGCCTAGGCCCCAACAAATCTTAGGGGAGTAGACCTTCTCCTAATTGTCAAAGGCTTTACCTCCTTCATTGGCGTTTCCTCCCCTCCACAGGAAGTTACGCTTGATTTTGTCCAAGGTCTTAATCAGCCATTTAGGGAGTCTGAAGAAGAACATATAGTATAGGATAAGGGAGGAGAGGACTGAGTTGATGAGCACTAGACGACCACCAAACGAAAGATGTTTGGCTTTCCATAGGGCGAGTTTCTTGTGGAATGAGTCTATAAGTAGTTGCCAATCAAAATTGGAGAGGGATCATTTCTTGAAAGGAAGGCCAAGGTATTTGAAGGGGGGCGATGCAAATGAACAGTTCAACAAATTAGCAAGAAGGGGACACTGGTTGAAAGATTTACCGCTATAGAAAAGGTTGGACTTGGAGAAGTTAATACCCAATCATGATATATCCTCAAAGTAGTAAAGAATAGATTTTAGGTTAGAGATGTTAGGGAGGTCAGCTTTGCAGAAGATAAGAGTGTCATCGGCGAACTAGAGAGATCTAATATCGTTGAGTTTGCCTTTAAGGTGAAGTTCAGAGAGATCTCCATGGTCAGTGCTATTGGATAGCAATTGTTGAGAATATTAACTACTAGAAGAAATATCATAGGAGATAGGGGGTCCCCTTGCTTGAGACCTCTGGAAGATTGGAAGGTGTTGGTGGGATGCCCATTGACTAGCACAGAGGATTTAGAGGAAGATAGGATGTTGAAAATCTACATGCACCATCTTCTTCCAAAGACCCTGGCTCTGAGCAGGGAAAAAGGAAATCTCATCTAACATAATCAAATGCTTTGTTGAAGTCAATCTTGAGGATGCAGGCTTCCACTTTCTTAGAAAACTAGTGGTGTAGAATCTCATAACCGAGGACAATGGAGTCAAGGATAGATTTCCCCGATTGAAAAGCAGATTGTGAGTTGTTTCTGAGGGAAGACAAAAGAGGATATACCCTATTATGTAGGACTTTGGTGAAGATTTTGACAATGCCACTAAAAAGGCTGATGGGCCTGAAATCTGAGAGGTGGCAGGGGGAGTCTGATTTGGGAATAAGGGAGATGTAGGATGTTAGACCCTAATGCTACTAGAAAAGAACCCTAGAGGGGGGGGGGTGAATAAGGTTTATGCTAATTTAATCCGGTTTAATGCTAACTAAAAACTAAGTAATAAATATCCTAGCACATATGATATGCAACAAGATATATATGTAAGGATAATTAATATAAACAAAGGTAAACAAAATAGTGGACAAAATAAACAAAGAGGCAATGGCTAAATAAGATGAACAAAAAGAGTACGCCAATGCAAACTAAAACAAGTAATATGATCACGAAGTTCGGAATTTCCATCTTACGTTTCTGCTCCTCACTCCCAGGGAGAAATCCACTATCACAATTGGGTTTTTGACGCTCACACGAATAAAGTTTATACCACACAATATCAGTTTTCAACGCTCACCGATCAACGTTCACAATCACTTATAATGTAATTACACAAACTACCACCTCAAGTGTTGGCCCTCTCACGTGTCTCCCTCAAGTGCTCGGAATTACGGCCTACCTCTAGGCTTTACCACCAACCTCACTACTCTTCGGACTGACCACGTCTCTCACCTCTACACTCCTCTCAGTGTATTTGTGCAATACAAAGTGAATCCTCACAATTAAGCTCTCAATACAAATAAATTGTTCTTTATAATGGATGAGAACACACTATAGGCTCACTCTCTAAGTCACAAACCCACAACCCAAAATAATACTATATATGCAAATACTAAAAGCTCAATGTGGGTGTGTGTAACAAAGAGATAAAACAAATATAAACTCAATTGAAATCTAGCTTATGGAAATTAAGATCAAACATATAAATTACTAGAATTGAGTTTAAGTAAAACTTCTCTATATAACAAGAGTAGGAGAAATGAAGTTGAAGCCCAAACAAGAAATGGATGATCTCTTCTTGCTCTTGTGAAACTTTCTTCACAAACCAAAACTTGAAACAAAAACTTAAATCCCTTAAACAAACTTATAAAAACTCTTAGATGAAAACAGAGCTAGGTATGAGAGGGTATATATATAGGGAATCCCAAAGATAAAAAAAACAAGCAAAAAGACTAAAAAACCAAAACAGGACCAAATCTGAAAATATAGCCGTTGGAGGCTATCAGTCGACTGACGGGTTCCGTCAGTCGACTAATGAGATGAACGTTATAGGTCAATCTCAGCTCATCAGTTGATAGAGGCTCTCATCAGTCGACCGATAAATTCATTAGTCGACTGATAGATCATCAGTCGCAAAAACAAAAATATTTGATGATTCCAGACGATTTCTTCAGTCGACCGATCCCTTGCATCAGTCGACTGATAACATAATATCAGCTTGTTTTGAATAGTAAATCTAATTTTTGAAGTACTTTTAAAAATAGCAAATAAATTCTAAAAAATATAAAACTTTAGAAAATGATTGTAAACATGTAAATGAATATGTTACAAAAAGAATTTTTGAAATTGCACTTCTCAATAGTGAAAACTCAACATTTTTCAAAACTAGTTCAAAACATAAAAATGAACATACTTGAAATTTGATGTTTTGACTAAACCAAGTTTTTAAACTTTATAAAATGATTTTATAGATTTAATAAAAGATGTATATAAAGATTGTTAAGTCCATAAACAAATAACTCAATATTTTCACAAAAATGCGTGTTTTACAAACTTTTAAAACAATAAACATGATTTCATAGAACTAAATAAACTTGATATTGATAAAATCATATATAAGCATATAAACATTAAACAAGTATGTATTTTCTAATTATATTCATTTGTTTCATATCTATAGGTAAACTTAAAAACTCCAAAATGCAAAAGTATATATATATATATATATATATATATATATATATATATATATATATAAACCAAAACTAGTATGTGTGTATGTGATTGAGCTTGAAGTATTAAATACACATAATATAAAAAGCTAAACTGAATATACCCAAGCAATCTTGATCTTCAATTTGAGCTTGTCTTGAAAACTTTGCTGATGAAACTTGATCTTGAATTGACTTGAATTGTATATGGCTTCGTTCTTGTATTTCCTCCAACCTCAATTGGATATGATCGTGAATGCTCGATTCCGTCCATTCTCCAACGCATTGTTTACCTAGAATAAATAAGAAAATACAAACACTAGACAAATAATATTAGTTTTAAATTATTTGTTAAAACATCATCAAAACAAAAAGACTAACAATCTCCCCCTTTTTGATGATGACAAATAATTTACAAAAAGAGATATGCATGATATAAAATGAATATGTAAATTTAAATTATCATGCATATAAACAAAGAATTATATAGTCACAATATTTCTTCCCCTTTGACAACATCAAAAAGGAGAAAACAAGTAGAGAGCGAAGGCTCCCCCTACAAACAAGCATGGGTGAATATAAAAATAAATAATAGGGAATAGCTCCCCCTATCAAAAAGCATTAGAGAATATATGAAATGATGACCAAGGCAAACATATGTGAGTAAAAGCATATATATAGATGCACTATAATTAACTCACATACAAAAAATCAATGAGAACACATATAGATATGTCATTTTAAAAAAAATGTGTCTCAATGCACAAACATAAAAACAAAGTATAAATAGATTTATGAAAACAAGAGAATAGAAAACATGAGAATCATGAAAAAAGTTTTTGAATGAAAACAAATCACTCAAATGAAATCATAAATCAAGATTTAAACCCAAAAATGATGTTTGATCAATAAAGGAAATTTTATTTGTAAAACTTAATCAAACCACAAAAAGAATACATTATAAAACACAAATAGATGATCCATAAGCACAAACACATAAATATCATCATATAAGTGATTTATAATGAATTCATAAGTACAAACCAAAAGAAAACACTTCATAGTTCAAAATGAAATTACAAAACATACAAAAATCATGAACTATGGATTTCAAAATTCAAAAATAAATCATTTTATTTTCTCAAACAAAGTAAATG
>BQKN01000942.1:990580-1011351 GCA_022839385.1 Asparagus kiusianus | reverse complement strand
TATATATATATATAGATGTATCTATGTATGCTTGATTCCTTCCATCCTCCAACGCGTTATTTACCTAGAATAAAGAAGAAAACACAAATACTAGACAAACAATATAAGTTGTAAATTGTTTGTTAAAACATCATCAAAATAAAAAGGCCCACATACGAGAGGTTGACTTTGTGGAGGGAAGCCATCTGGACCTGGAGCTTTCTCAGGCTGAAGGCCGAAGACAGCTGCTTTCATTTCATCCTCTAAGAAAGGAGATTCTATATTTCTAAGATCTTCATAGGAGGATGGGTATAGATAGTTCCATTTTACTTGCAAGAGGGATAGCAAGGTAGCCTTGAAGTGGTTGGAGAAATGCTAAAAGAATGCTATCTGCTTATCAGTTTCTGATGAGATGACGGACGAGTCAATTGACAAGTTGGGAATAAAGTTTTTTCTTTTGTGGTGAAAGGCAATTTTGAGGAAGAATGATGAATTAGAGTCACCTTCCTTAAGCCATAGCAGTCTGGACCTTTGTTTCTAATAGACTTCCTCTTGCTTAGCTATGTCAGAATGGGAGTCTCTGAGAGAGGATCTTAGGAGAAGTTCTGATTCTTGAAAGGGTATGGCTTCTTCAAAGATATTGAGGGATTGGATCTTGTGTAGGATTATGGATTTTTGAGTTTTGAGAGAGCTATAAACAAAATTTTCAACCATTTGAGTCTACGTTTGAGAAGTTTGAGTTTAAGATGGAATGTGTCAACCGGGGATCCTGAACTGGTGAAGGATGTCCAACATTAGGAAGTGAAGGTATAGAAGAATATATGTGCTAACCAGGCCTTCTCCGGTCTAAATAAATGCTTAGGAGGTGGTTGTGGGGTATCTAGAATGATGAGGGAGTGGTCTGAACAGGAGGATGGATGTGAGAATTGGATCGAAGAGGGAAACTTAGATTCAAAATCAGGGGAGATGAGGAATTTGTATAGCCTGGCTAGGATGGGAGAGGATCTCATATTAGACCAAGTGTTTTCTACATTGAGAGGCAGGTCCATCAATGACAGGGAGTCAACAAGGTTCATAAATTCTTGCATGTCTCTAAGAGAAGCAGATCTACCACTCCTTTCCTAGAAAGAGAGGGTGATGTTCAAATCACCAAACATAACCTAGGGGATGGGAAACATGAGGTGGATTCTAACAAGCTCCCACCAATAGACTTCCCTATCTATCCTATTAGTAGGGGCATAAATAGTTGTGGCTAAAAAGGTCCAACTGGGAGCTCTTTGGAGGAAGACAGCTGAGATAGAGAAGATACTTATGTAAGAGTCTATGCAATCCATAATGGAGTTATTCCAACCTAATAGCACACCCCTTCTAGATTCAGTAGCTAGTATATGAAGCCAAGATGAAATCTTCTGGTCACCAATGCTCTTGAGAACTACAAGTCTAATGGTGTTATGTTTGGATTCATGGATGCCTATGATGTCAGCGGCAGCCAGGTGATTGTTGTCTCTAACTAATCTTCACTTAATAGGGTCATTAAGCCCTCTAACATTCCATGAACCAAAAATCATTACAAGAAGAAAGAGGAACAACACAAAGGATGGGGGCAGAAGGACTAGGAGGCCAACCCTGTATGCTCTATTTCTAGAGCTCTGAGATGAGCCACCCCCTCTTGGAGAATTGGGTCCTTAGCTCCGTAATGGTGACCAGAGGATTTCATCTGAGATGAGTCAACCCTGCATGGTCTTCATTTCTACCTTTGTTACGTGTTCCGGTTGAAACCATGTTAAAAGGATGGAGCCAAAGCTGATGGTCACTTCATTCACACCCACCTTTGTTTCCTTGGGCTGTTTTGAAGTGATTATCCCGATGTCAATCAAGTCTTGAATCTTATCCTTGAGGGCATAACAAGTTTTTGTGGGATGATGGACCTACCTATGGAATGCACAATATCTTGGATCCGTATTCTTCTTGGCTCCCTCCTGATTAGTGATTGGAGGCAACTTGATCTTGTTGTTCTCCAGAAGGTATTTGAATATATCGAGAACCTTGTCTTCCTTAAAAGAATATTCCTTTGGGAGTTTTGGTTCCGCGGTCTTCTGTTGACTTTGAGGTCTTTACTGCCACTGAGACAATGACTACTACAGCGCTTGCGGTTGTGGTTACTGCTAAGGCTATAGTTAGAATGTCTGATTCATATCTACTGCCTTTGCTGGCACTTTCCCTCTACTTCAAGGGACAAAGTTCTACTTTAGGGGATTCATTATCGATTGGCCTCTCTCAGCCTTCTTCCTTTTGAGGAAGTGTTCAACTTGCTCTTCGTGTATCTTTAACTCTTTCCAGGTTTTAGACGCCGTCACCCCCATGGCTTCCAGCACATCCAAAGAAATATTGTTGTGACAAGTTTGGAGGATGAACTCCTCCGTGACCAGATCTTGAAAGTTCTTTGCTTTATTCCGGAAGCATTTGACGAAGTTGTCAACTGCCTCTCCATCTTTTTGCTTCTCATTTAATAACATTCTGATGGATACCTTAGTGTCATCCTCAAAGAAGTTGGTGAGAAATATGATTTCCATGTCGTCCTAGCTATTGATACTCCCCGGTTTAAGACGACGATACCAATTGAAGGTGGCCCTATGAAGGATGCCAACGAATGATCGGACCATTAAAGGTTTGTTGTCAGAAATTATGCCCAGGTGGGACTTGAAGTAAATCAGATGTTAAGTGGGTGAGCCACTCCCGTTGAACGGCGTGAAGTTAATTAGATTGAATTTCACCAGATATAGGATTGACTCCCACTCCTTTAGGTAGGGATAGGGAATACCAGTCTTTCTTACCTTTTGAGCGGACATCAATACATTGATCTTGTTCTCTAGGTCTTTCATTTTCTCGTCCTCACCTATATTTTCTTCGGGCGATTTCGAGAAGGAACAATGGGACCACCCCCAGTATTTTGGTCAACTAGAGGGGTATCAACGTTAAGATTTTCATCTACATCTGCTTCACTATATTCTTGATTGGTAGCGTTACGACGACTGGATTCACCATACTGATTTGACAGAGCTTGAATTGGTCATGTAACTCATTCATCCGTTGCATGGTCATCTCTATTTCAACCTTGAATTCTTCTTTCTGTTTAGCCAAGGCTTCTTGAAGTAGTTGAGCCATTTGTTCAGTAGTGACCATGAACGCTTCTCGAGTTCGTCCCATGCTAGACACCGTATTGTCAGAAGCAATCGTGAAGCAAGCATCTAACACTTCATCATCTGAGGATTGTCCACAAGCTAAGAGCCCACAATCATCAACTTAGGGTGAGTGTCGCCAAAAAGACACAGGCTAAGGTCGACCGGTATCGGGACTTAAAGTCGAGTCGACCTGAGATAGCCCGTTTGGAAGAACAACTTGTGAAGGCCAAGGATGCTCATGAAATTTTGAATTTTGGAGTCTGATTTGGCAGAGATAACTCAAGCTGAAGAAAACTTGTTTCAGCAACTAAATCTCCAGGACAAGATACTTGCTGAAAAGGAACAAGAGGTCGTCGAACTTCAGAATGTTAGTGAAGAAGCTTTCAAAATTAAATTGACAGCTGAACTCGAACAGGCTTATGCGATAGAGCTTTCGAAACTTGAAAATCAAATTCGTCAATATAAAATTTTGTAATTGGAGGACATATATTTTTTGTAACTTTGTTTGAACGTTTTTTTTTGTCAATATAGTGAACCCTTTTTGCTCATTGAGATTTTATTATGATCACTCATTCTTGTTTAGAATAAATAATCATAATACTTATAGGATTTTTGGCAAATCCTCAGCCATCAACGGATTTGATATGCCTTTATCGATTACCGTTTGAATCGGGTTAGTACATGAATTATCTAAGTCCGTTTCACGTATAACGTTGGGCTAAAAGACTTAAACCCTTTTAGACTTTAAATTACAACATTGAATATGTAGGCTATATGTGTTAGATGTAGACTTATCTCTAATAAGGGATAGAGATAACATCCCCATGCATGAATGACATGGATTTTAAAATGTAAGTAGGCTACATTCCCTATGAAAACGAGCCCAAGTTTATGAAGAAAGAATTACACATTCCATTTCTCAATCTCTTGTTTGTTGGTAGAGATAAACCCAGAATTGGAGAGGAAGAATTTTATATTCTATCTCCTGGTCTCTTGTTTGTTGGTAGAGATAAACCCAGAATTGGAGAGGAAGAATTTTATATTCTATCTCCTGGTCTCTTGTTTGTTGGTAGAGATAAACCCGAATCGGAGAGGAAGAATTTTATATTCTATCTCCTGGTCTCTTGTTTGTTAGTAGAGATAAACCCAAAATCGGAGAGGAAGAATTTTATATTCTATCTCCTTGTGCAAAGGAAACTCGAAGTGTGATCTCCACTTAGAGAATCTGGATTGGTTTGATACTAACTGTTTAAAGGTTTGATCATTCAATTTGTGGACCTCTCGTTCATGGATCGAATCGAGAGGGGATTTTGGTTTTGATCCTAACTATAGGAAGGTTTGGCTAGCAGAGGAATAGGAGTGGGGTACAAATAATAATGAATTTGTTGATTTGCACAAACTACTCGGTGGAAAATTTCGATTTCGAACACAAGAATTTGACACGAAATAACTCGTCGACTGATATAGACCGATAACCATTGGTCGATCTGATCGGTGAGGGTTTCATGGTGTGGGGTTACGAATCATCGAATTTCCCCTTCCATGATCGCATTACAGGATTTTGTGAGGAAAGATTAACTGTTATTGAATCTCATCTCAACAAAAGTAATAAAAGGATCTTAATCATCTTCATAACAATTAAGAATAGATTATTCACATGATCAGTTTTCATTTAGGATAATCAACTGATATCGGGTTATCCTGGAACATCCTATACAAGATTCTTTAGGAACTTCCCGTTTTACATAGGTTATTCTGAACGTATTACGTATAATATTTTTTCAGGAACTTCTCATTTATTGGCATCATTAATTTGTTGTCATCCTGGGTAATCAGGCGATATGTACCGTTTGAATAGACTATTTCTATTACGAACGACCCTTCCCATTTAGGTTGGAATTTTCCTTTCTTCTTAGAATTGAGAATCATAGGTCTTCGAACTGCAAGAACCAGATCTCCTTCTTTAAAACTTCGTCGTCTAACCTTTTTATCGAAAGCCCGGGAAATTCTAGCTTGATAAAACTCGATTTGTTGCTGAGCTTCCAAGTGCTTTTCATCTAACGTTTCTAATTCCTCAAGACGTTTCTGATGATGCTCTTCCGTCGTCATTCCCGTTGCGAGAGCGATACGGAGGGAAGGAATTTGTATTTACAATGGAAGGACGGCTTCGCACCCATATGTTAAGGAATATGGGGTTGTTCTAGTTAACGTACGGACAGTTGTATGATAAGCCCACAGGGCTTCGTCGAGTTTGTCGTCCTAATCTCGTTTATTGGTTTTCACAAGTTTTGCCAGAATCTTGATAATGGTCTTGTTAAAAGCTTCGGCCAGTCCATTAGCTGTAGGATTATAGGCAGTTGATGAAACGTCTTTAATCCGAACTTACCGTAGAATTTAATAAATGCGTTGCTCACGAATTGAGGACTATTATCGTGCACTATTCATCTTGGGACACCATATCGATATATGATGTGGTGTTTAATAAACTTTATAACATCACTCGTCTTTACTTCTCTAAGTGGAATTGCTTCTGCCCATTTCGAGAAGTAATCGGTGATTTCCAGGATAAAACGGTCCACTTTAACCGAAGGCAGGAAAATAGGACCTACAATATCCATTCCCCAAGTTTCGAATGGCCATGATGTCGCCGATGGGTGTAAATGCTTAGGAGGCTGGTGCATGTAATTTGCATGTAATTGACACACTTGACATCGTCGGGCATAGTCAACTGCATCCTTTACCATAGTCGGCCAGTAATATCCAATTCTTCTAAGTCGGTCCCAGAGTTTAGGACCGGGTTGATGTGCACCACATGTCCCATCATGCGCCTCTTTGAGTGCTTGTTCCGCTTCTTTACTGGATAGACAACGGAGTAATAGACCATCGTACGATCGTCGATACAGCATTTGTGCTGTAGCGTTGTAGTAAAATCTCGGTGCTCTTCGCCGAATCGATTCCTTTTCTCTTACATCTTTAGGCAATATACCATGTAGGACGTAGTCGATAATAGGAAAGCGCCAATCTCGAACTTCAGGTTCAACTCCTGTTGAGTATGCTTCTTTCGCACTCGAATCATAGATTAGAACAATAAGCTGGTGAGTCCTCACTGTAATTAATTTCTCTGTTTCGGGAGGTTGAGCCAAAGATACCGATAATGCCGCCAATGCGTCTGCATACGTGATTTAAAGGCGTGGAACATACTCGATGAAAAATTCTTCAAACAAGCTTGCCATCTCGATGGCCACCCGGTGGTATGGAATCAGGTCTCGATTTCTGACTTCATACTCTCCTCGTATTTGATTAACTACCAGTTGAGAATCCCCAAAAGCTTCAAGGTATTCGACCCCCAGCTCTTTGGCAAAATTAAGTCCAATTATCAATGCATTATACTCGGCCACATTATTAGAGCATGGTTTGGTCAATGAGTATGCTCTAGGTAGGACATGCTTTTTCGGAGAAACTAAAACGACCCCCACTCCTGAGGAGATTTTAGAACATCTGGGTGCGCCCGCCATGTTGGTTGCGCGGGAAGCCCCATCGAAGTACAACTGCCACACTTGTTGATGTGAGGTGGTATTAACTTCGTGAGTTTCATCTGGCAGATCATCGTATAATTCGACCACATCCTTTGTAGGGTTTTTCGGCAGAAGATCGAAAATAGCTCGTCCTTTAACTAATTTTTGTTGCTTGAAGTACAAGTCATATTGCGATAAGAGTGAAGCCCATCTGGCTAAATGCCAATTCATGGAGGCCGGCTGGGTCATGAATACGCGGATTGGGTTTATGTTGGAAATGACATAAATTGTCTGTCCAACTAAATAATGTCGCATTTTCTGCATTGCAAATACCAAGGCAAGGCATTCCTTCTCGATCATCGGATAACGAGATTCAGCTCCTACCAGTGTATGACTCAGATAATATACCGCTTGTTCGTGACCATTATCGTCGTCTTGTGCAAGTAATGCACTTAACGAATGGCTCGTCGTTTTGACATAAATAAAAAACGGTCTACCCGATTTCGGTGCAACAAGAATAGTTGGGTTTGCTAGATATGTTTTAATATCTTCGAACGCCTTTTGGCATGCTTCATCCCAAATGAACGACACGCCTTTCTTCGTGAGTTTAGAGAACGGTTGACATTTTTCGGACAGATTTGATATAAACCGACGGATATATGCCAATCGACCTTGCAATCCTCTAAGTTCTTTAAGATTTCTAGGAGGCTGCAGCTCATGTATCGCATTCACCTTATCAGGATCGATATGAATACCTTTTGTGGTGATGACGAATCCAAGAAATTTACCGCTCGACATTCCAAGGAAAGATTTAGTCGGGTTTATTTTTAACTGATGACTCCTCATAAGATCGAACATCATCTTTAAATCTTTAATGTGGTCATTTTTATCACGGCTCTTAACGACCAGGTCATCAACATAGCATTCGACGGTCTTCCGAAGGTGCTCTTGAAAGATCTTCGTCATTGCTCGTTGGTACGTAGCACCGGCGTTCTTCAACCTGAAAGGCATAACAGTATAACAAAAGACACCAAGGGGTGTTCTGAATGCTGTATGTTTTTCATCATTCGGATGCATTTTGATCTGATTATACCCCGAAAATCCATCCATAAATGACATTCTCTCAAACCCGCATGTGTTGTCAATGATGACATCCGTAATTGGTAAGGGGAAGTCGTCTTTAGGACAGGCGGTATTCAGATCTCTGAAGTCAATACAAATTCTGATTTTCCTATTCTTTTTAAGAACTGGAACAATATTAGCCAACCAATCAGGGTGTTGTTCTTCTCTGACAAAACCTGAATCGATCAATTTTTTGACTTCAACTTCTATTGCCACCATAATCTGCGGATGAAACTGTTTTTGTTGTTGCTTGACAGGTTTAGCATCCGATTTTATATTAAGGTTGTGCATTGCTACATTTGGATCAAGTCTTGGCATATCTTTGTAGTTCCAAGCGAAAACGTCGATATACTCTTTAACGAGGGCGATTAGTTCCTCTTTTTCATCCGATGGAAGATCACCGCTGATAAATATAGGCTTCGGGTTAGCTTCGCCACCCATATTAACCTGGACTATTTTATCCTCAGTAGGAGGTTTTCTTTGCTCAAATCGATCGTCGTATTGGATATTCATGTAATGCATCCATGGATCTTCCCAAATAGGCAACTGATCGTCTTCTTCGGTTGTGGAAGGATCAACTGTCGCCATGTTCGACATTAGGGCTTTGAATCTCTCTCCAATGCTCATGTCAGAGTCCCAGATTGAAGTATCGGATAAATGCCCACTCTCATTTCTTAGTTGGCTAATGATCTGCTGGCAATATTCGTCATCAGATGACGAAGCATAACCTAGACCTCTTTTATGACTGTAATAATTATCCGGTTTTCCTTTTGGTACGTAGGTAGGACGGGGTGGAACCCCTACACCTTGACCAAAATGAAGACCTTCACCGAGTGAGAGGTCATAGCCTTGCCTCCTTATGTAACCATTTGCTTGTGAACTATACCGAGAGAAATGTCGCCCAGGCTCTTCATCATCTGAGTTGGTGTCTAAGAAAAGATCAGGAGTTGGGGATGGATCCCCTTTTCCAAAGATTATTTCTTTTTCACCCCTTGTCTTTACGGGTAGGATCACAGTTTTCCGACTGAATTTTGCAGATATTTCGTCGTCGTACAAGACGAGCGAAGTGGCATGTGTAGACTAGGATCTTCATACAATTCCTGCATTACATCATTGAGACAATGCGAGTACTCTAAATCATCCTTTATTATTTCATCGGCAAGTTGCCAGTTACAACTTTCATCCGACGATTCACCACCGTCAAGATCGATTACAAGAGGTTCAATGTCATTTAGTACAAGACCTTCACTATAATCGAGCCCGGCTTCGGTATCAGCTTCATCTCCGCTGTCCATACCATGGGCCGATGGTTCAGTATCTTATTCAGCACCATAAAGAAGGGAATCAGTAAAATAATTTTCTAACCCCTTAAACGGTTGCTTATCCGCGACCACCGTCTTAACTTCATCGTTAGTGTCTACGTATTTCAGACACTGATGGAGTGTGGAGGGAACTATAAGATTACTGTGGATCCATTGGCGACCTAACAGTAAATTATAGGAAGTCTCTGCATCTATCACGTAGCAGGTGACTTCGGACTTCAAATCTCTGAGTTGGCACTTCACCCGAATATTTCCCAACGGTCTTGACCCACTAGTATTGAATCCATAGATGACAGTTCCTGTGGAAGCTAACTTGCTGGCAGGGATTCCGAGGTGGTACATCAACCGAAGTGGCATGATGCTAATAGCGGAACCCGGATCGACTTGAATCCGATTGACAACGCTCGAACTGATATATCCAGTAAAATATAATGGTCTATCATGCTTCGAATTCCTGACTTGCATATCTTCTTTTGTGAAAGCAATGCAAGGAAATTTGGTGGCTGCCAGATTGTAATGCTGAACTGATAACTCTGGTTCTTCAGGAGTTAGCTTGATTTGAGTGAGGAATACTTCAGAATCAGCCAAGGCTTCTTGTAAGGCTTCTCTGGTCTCTTTTGAGAGGCGTAATAACTCGTATAGCGTGATCCTTGCTAGGATATTAGCCAACTGAGTCATGACATCGAAGCGGTATAGAGTATTCGAGCTTTCCGGTTTGTCTCGTCCAATCGGCCGATTGAAACGAGGCTGCCTCAGAAGTTGAACCTCTTTGGGTTGAGGTTCCTTCTCTTTTTGTTTAGCAACTTTCTGAGGTTTCTCGATTGCTAAGGGTGGGGTTGTAACCACCCCCAGCTCTTTCAAAGTCTTGGTAGGTATACAGCTTTCTCTACCCCCTGCTCGGCTAATTGCTCGGATGCGCTTGGGTAGTTGAAACTATATTCGTTTCCACTTCTAGTAGCGAAAACTTCCTGCTCTTCCTCAGAAAGTAGTAAAGCTGAGATCTCATCATCGTTCTTCTCAGGAATCGCCGAGGCTCCATAACAGGACTTCTCTTTTCCCTTGCCTTTTAATTTCTTCTTCGACATGGATGTCGTCCATTGTTCATCTTCAAGCAAATCCGGATGAACCCAAAGGATTTCGCCGTTAGGGGTCGTGTGTGACACAAGTCCCTTTTGGTGTTGTCCATGAGGGTCATCGTTTGATGGTTTGCATCTTGACCTTCGATACTGGCTCAGCTTGAAACCAGGACAAAGGAACCTATCCAAAGCTAATAGAGACCGCGTTTGTGCCTACTTTCTTCTCCTTTGGTCTCGGCGTCATGATGCCAACATCGATTAAGGTTTGTATTTTGTCTTTCAAAACATAACACACCTTAGTGGGATGGTGGACCCTTCTGTGATATGCACAATACTTTAGGTCGTTAGTCTTCTTCGCTTCTTCTTAGTTTGTAACTGGCGGAAGCTTGATCTTATTGTTATCTAGCAAATATTTGAAGATAACCAAAACTTAATCATCCTTGAAAGAGTACTCGTTCGGGAATCTGGGCTCAGATGTCTTAAACTGCTTTGTAGGCTGTTGATTCTGATTTGGTGCCAATTGAAAGGATGACTGCTACGGTTGTTGCTGCTGCGGCTGTTGTGACGTTTGATGCGCGTCAACAGTAGCCCCAGACCCTCTTCCTCTTCCTCGAGAGTTAAAGTTCTGTTTTTAAGGATTATCTTGTGGCAGTCCTCTCTCCAACTTCTTCTTCTTGAGAAAGCGTTCAGCTTGTTCGCCTCTCACTTTCAATTCCTTCCAAGTTTTAGAAGGCACAACCCCCATGACTTCTAACACATCCAGCGATAAGTTATTATGACATGTCTGTAGGATAAACTCTTCTGTGAGTGGATCTCGGCAGTTTACCGCTTTATTCCGGAACCGCTTGACGAAGACATCGACTAACTCCCCATCCTTCTGCTTCTTGTCCAACAAGGTGCCAATAGAGACCTCAGTGTTGTCGTCGAAAAAATTGGTGAGGAACAATCCTTCCATATCTTCCCAGCTAGTGATACTCCCGGGTTTAAGGCGTCGGTAACAATCGAAGGCAGGCCAACAGAGGGTTCCTACGAATGACCGGACCATCAAGGCTTCATTTCCAGATATTGCGTCAAGATGTGACTTGAAATAGATCAAGTGCTGAGTTGGTGAACCCCTGCCATCAAAAGGAGTAAAGTTAATCAAATTAAATTTTGGAGGATAAGGAATCAGATCCTATTCTCTCGGGTACGGGTATGGAATGCCCGTTTTCTTCACTTCTTGGGCCGTCATCAGAGCGTTGACTTTGCTCTCGAGATCTTGCATCTTCTTGTCTTCTTCCTCACTCTTCTTCAAGTAGATTTGAGGAGGTTGAGTAGCTGATTTGGCCGGACCGTTTCCAGAATTGTCCTTATCCAGAGGATGATCAGCGAAAATAGTCCCATCTTCTTCATTATCCACCTCAGCTATACGTACAGGTAGAACGTTACGCTGACTGGATTCTACCTTTTGACTCGATTCTGGTTGGTGTTGTTGAGCTTGCAAATCTCGCATCTGCTGCATTGTCAACTCCATCTCGGTTTTGATCTCAGCTCTAATTTCTTCGCGTTGTTTAGCTAACGCTTCCTGTAGTATCTGAGCCAGCTGATCTGGCGTGATTGCAAAAGACTCTCTGACTCGCCCAACACTAGACGTGGTATCGTCCGAAGCAACAGCCGAACAAGTATCTGACAGTTCTTCATCTGAAGATAGTCCTTCGTGCATTCTTTTGTAGTCTCGATGTCGGTTGGCCCTTCGTTGCAATCGCGGCATTCTTTGAAAGAGACCCCGTTCAACTCTCCCTTCTGGAGAGAAATTAGGATCAGGGTTGACTAATTGTTGCTTTCCTCTATCGATCATATTAATAGTGACCTCAGGGAATTCATCTTGCTGCAATGCAGGTTTCTTCTTGTTGAAACGTCTCATTTTGAGTTTTGACGTTTCAGTAGAAAGTCTTTGAAATACGGATACTCGTGTTGGTTTAGTTTCTGAGCAACCGCATTCCGTCAATACTGCCTTAATGAGTCTCTCACATGCGTAATGAGACTCATCTTCTCGGACAATTCTCTTTCTTGAGTTATTGCTTTGATAGTACAGCTCATCGTTATTGTGATTTGAGCGACCTATCTCTTGTTTGTGAACCCTATTAACATGCACAGGATGACTAGTTGTCGCCTCTGGGCGATCCAAGGTTGAATTTTTAAATCCACCCCCATGCGGGTGTGGAGTCTTCATAGGTCCTAAACGAGAGTGAACTGATATTCTCTCGTTTTCGGACTGGTGCAATTCTGACAGGAGGGTGTTTACGACCCCCTGTATAAGAAATCGATAAAGGTTTATTTGCTGGATCTGAGTGTTCTTTGATTGGGGTTTTGCCTCGATCGTTAGCCGAAGGACCGAGGCGATCCGCCATTGTGATCTTGAACTTTGATAAATCTAGACTAACCCAGGGTTTCACTGGTGATGCAGTAGACGGGTCCGGAACGGATGTTTGCGGCGCCTTCGGAACCTAAACTTTACGGTTCTTTGGTGGCTTTTCAGACACTATTTCCTTCTTGGTTTCTTGTGTTTTTTGACGAAGGGCATGAGCTCGAGCAGCTTTTGTCTAACATTTTTGTATACGCTCTTTGAGGGTTGAACGACCTCTTTTGACGAGAGTCCATTCCTCCGTCGTAAGTTTTACAGAAATATGATTATTTTGCGATTGAGGCAACTGAACCACTTTTTGTTTCCTTGACTCTAGGTTCGCATAGTAATGGACCCCGTCGGTTTGTTGTAAGGCCTTGGCCAATTGACGAGCACGGCGCTGGCGTTGTCTCTGACGAGCCCTCTTCGTCAACACCGGTGAGCCATTAATCAACGACTCCTTAACTGGTGTAGAGTCATTTGGAGCAGGGATGTTGTGGGCAGATTCCTTAGCAACGATCGGGCAGGAATCTTCACATGCGGTCTCCATCGGAACTGAAGACTTGAAAATTTTCTTGGAGGAAGAAACCTTCCTGCACTTGTGAGGCGAGGAAGGTTTTGAGGGTGAGGATGAGAGATACTCCTTGAATTTCGCCTGATCAAACTCATATTCGATCTCTTCATTGACTACGATCTTGATCGGTTGCGACACTGCGGCCTCGGCAACGAGGCCGCTGGCTCCCACTGTGGTTGCCAGTTTGTTTTCGCCAAAAGTTGTTGTTGTCATGGAATTCATTATATCTTTGATCGATTACAACAAATTCGAAAGAGATAGTCTTTTTATAAGACTTCTTTTACACAACAAAATAAAATTTACAACTCTTGAGAAAATAACACAAAAATCGTCTATCGATTCTTGTTTTGTGGGACTTTGCCTGTGTCGGAAGTGCTTTGACTCGTGGACCACCAAATCACATATCGTGAAGGGATAGTGATTCTTCCTTCGTTTATCGAAGTAGGAATTTGAAGTGAATATCTTATCAAAGTAAGACAATCACTTTTCTTAAGATCAAGTCAAAGCTCGAATCTCAAGGAATCACACCAAGAACTTTTCTCTCTGCTCTCTCTGCTCTGAATTGCTCAATCAAAATGCTCGATCCTCATCAGTAATGACCCTAGGGGGGTATTTATAGCCTCTGGTACACGTAACTGAAAAACACAACAAAATGACGATGTTAAGGCTGCGAGATAGTGTTTACTGTCTCGGCGGCCGAGACAGTGTTTGCTGTCTCGGCTTGCGAGACAGTAAATATTGTCTCAAAAATTTCAACTGTTTAGCAGTTTTTAATGTAACTGCTGTCCCACGTTTCAAACTCCGTTATTTTGACAGTTATTCACGTGATTCTCGCCACGTTGTTTCCCACGTCCTTTGACAGTTAATAGACATGTGTGCGGCAGTTACTTAACCACTTTTAATCATTTCAAAGCTGTCTCGTTGGCGAGACAATATACACAGTCTCGCTGGCGAGACAGTAAACACCATCTTGATCTTTCTAAAACGGTATGAGATCAATTCTTGTGATTTATGGATGATCTTTTCTATGTTTGGATATCTATCAGCATTTTTTGACGCCTACACAGGTATCCGAAAATAGGGAGATGAAACCTATTTGCCGCAGAGCGATTGAGTAAGAGTATTACAATAGTATCATTATTACATGTATCCGGAATAGGGAGATAATAAATCCTATTGCCGCAGAACGATTGAGTAAGAGCATTACAAGAGTATCGCTATAGCACAAGATGATGCATACATAGATATTTTATTAGTTGTAAGTTTTACTTCCATGATAGATTACCCGCGATTAGGGTATTTCCTTTGAGATTTTGGCACACCTGTTATGGATGGCAGTTATATTCGTTTTGGTTTGGTTGACATCCTCTTATATTAGAGCAGGCTACTCGGATGTAATTTGAGATGAGGTATTTATTCTTTATGTTGGAGATTTTAGTATGTTTCCTTGACTATTTGTTTTTCATTTATAGAGAGCTATATGAATGATTTGATATATGTAAGTACTAACTCTATTTTTTTATATACTCCTAGGCCTTCCCCTAGGGAGAGGGAGTGATGATCTCGCTAGCGCTTTAACGCTTGTTGTTTCCCCTCTTTCAAGCAGCGAGTCTGGCGCACGGAGAGTCGCAGGTTGATGAGACTTCTTAGTTATCCATTTAGCTACTTATTATACTTTGTAGTTATTGCAGAACTCCATATGTAGTTGATTATTTTCAGACTCTAGATTTGTATTTTAGTTTAGAGTTGTGAGCTTTTGTGAGACTTTGTTTATTTGACTCATTATATTTGAGATCCAGTTTATACTCAGAGATATTTCTATTCTATTTCAGTTGGGCTCATTATTGATATATCCAGTGTTGCTTATTTCTATTTTTGCCTGCCTATACCTTCACCTATTTATTGTTTCTACTAGAGAGATGGTGATTATGATGGTAAAGCATGTCGTAGCATAGTGGTTGGTGCTTGGCAGGTTTGATAATCCGGATTTTATCTGGGACTGCAGCCTTGTGTGAACCTTAGGGCATCACAGTTGGTATCAGAGCTCTAGTTCCAATATCCTTAGGATCATCCCTGTGTCATATTGTGGAGTTAGGAAAGAGTTTCCTATGGATCATGTATACAGTCCGCTAGGAATCCTTAGTATGAGTGAGGACGTACTAATATGTACACGAAAAATCTAATTTTTTTTATGAATTATTTGCTTTGATTAATAAAGCATGCTATGAGGAATATATGATACGATTTACTTATTGGTATATGTTATATGCTTCATGCTTGAGATCCTATTTACTGCGTAATAAGCTTTATTTTGGAATTATAGATGTCAGGAAGTAGTCGTGGACGCCGAGTTACTCGTGCTCAGGGAGTTAAGCAGGATGATAGGGAGCCCGAGCCACAGCAGGCTCTGTAGTACTTAGTGGATCTCATAGCTACCTTAGCAACTCATTTGGCGGCTATTGAGGAGCAGCTAGTAGACCAGGTTCGACAGGAGACTTCTGTTGGTGAGGAGACACCCGTTTAGGAGTCATCTATTCGGGAGGAGATACCAGAGAGGACACCAGCAGTTGTACCACTACCCCTAGTAGATGACGGAATTGCTGATCAGGAGGCTTGGCTTCATTTGGTAGAGAAGTATCAGAAGTTAAAAGCACCCGAGTTCCTTGGTTCGACGGATTCTATTGCCGTACACAAATGGAAGGAAGATGTGAGTAACATCTTAGATATGCTGAATGTTAATTCTGTACAGAAGCAGAGGCTAGCGGCTCTCAGCCTCAAAGGCGATGCAGGAGGATGGTATAGACTCCGTTTCACCCCAGAGCAGAGGATGTCAATTTTGTGGTAGACTTTTATATAACTTTTTGATGAGTAGTATGTTTCGGATGTAGCGAAAGCCGGAAAGGAGTTAGCGCTGGATCGGTAAGAGCAGGGGGATATGTTTGTCATGGACTTTGAGAGTAAGTTCATGTCATTACTTAGATTCACCGACATGTGACACATAGATGAGCAACAGGCTCAGATGTTCCTGATGGGACTTCGTCTAGGGTTACACTGGTATATAGTATCTCAGAGATTTTGTTCAGTGCGAGAGGTGACACATGCTACCATGGCTCAGGAGACAGATACAGCCATATTCATCAAGGGCAAGGACAATGGTAAATCAGGACAGTCCGAAGAGAAAAGAAAAGGTAAGAGACCATTTGGAGGCTCAGGAGGACCCCATCAGCAGGGTAAGGGTTCGCATCAGCAGGGTCCCCATAAGAATGGCTATCAGCAGGACCAGAGTGCGCAGCAGTAGTGTTGATTTTAGGGAGCTTGTTACAATTGTAACAAGATTGGACACAGAGCAGTAGAGTGCCGCAGTGCACCCGTAGCAGGCTAGCAGGGTAGGACTCAGCAGCATCAACAGAACCATGCTCAGGGACGTGGTTAGGGCTAGCAGCTGAGGATTGAGGCACCCCCAGCAGTCCTGAGGATTGAGGGATAGGTTCGAGCAGTCCAGGAGACCCAGCAGAGACAGATGAAACCATTCACTCCAGGTGATGCAGAGTAACAAACCGGTAGAGTGTATGTCGTTGTTCCTCGCGATCATGGCGCAAGCGGAGCTGTAGTGGAAGGTACATTCAATGTGAACTCCTTTCCAGCACGTATTCTTTTTTATTATGGCGCTTCACATTCTTTTATCTCCTATGATTTTACATTTAGACTTTAGTTTGTAGCTCAGCCATTAGATTTTCCTTTATCTGTATCTACTCCATTGGGAGAGATGTCTTTGTTAGAGAATGTTCGTAGGAGATGTATCGTCAGCTTGGGTGATTCTGAGTTCGTGATTGATTTGATCGTATTGTATATGTCTGTATTCGATGTGATTCTTGGTATGGATTGGTAATCTTCCTACCACATCAGTATCGACTGTTTTGCGAAAACAGTCAAGTTGCAAGCGTCTGATGGGTCCGAGTTAGTTGTGGCAACCTCTCAGGGGAACCAGTTTGCGGAGTCAATATTGGCGTACATCGAGGAGGTGATGCTTTCGAGATCAGAGTGTGAATATATGTGAGACTAGAGTTGTCTCAGATTTTTAGGATGTCTTTCAGGACATACTTGGGTTACCTCTTGTGAGAGAGGTTGAGTTCTGTATTGAGTTACAGCCGGGCACAGCCCCGATATCCTGAGCATCCTATCACATGGCACCTGCTGAGATGAGGGAGCTACAGACCCAGTTGGATGAGTTGTTAGTTCATGACTTTATTCATCTGAGTCATTCTCCGTGGGGAGCACCGGTCCTCTTCGTGAAGAAGAAGGATGGTAGTATGTAATTGTGTATCGACTACCGTGAGTTGAACAAGGTCACTATCCCGAATAGATATCCTTTGCCTCGGATTGATGACTTGTTCGATCAACTGCAGAGAGCACAGTATTTCTTGAAGATTGATCTTCGTTCTAGTTATCATTAGTTATGGGTCCGGGAGATGGAAATTCCCAAGACCGTCTTTCTGACTCAATATGAGTCCTTCGAGCTTTTGGTTATGCTATTTAGGTTGACCAACACACCCGCGGTATTCATGGATTTGATGAACCGAATCTTCCATCCATTTTTTGACCAGTTCGTGATTGTGTTCATTGATGATATTCTTATCTATTCGAGATCGAAGTTGGAGCATAAGCAGCATCTATGTTTGGTTTTGTAGACCTTGCGTGAACATCAGCTATATGCTAAGTTCAGCAAGTGTGAGTTTTGGATTTCTGCGGTCATGTTTCTTAGCTATTTTGTCAATAGAGAGGGCATAGCGGTAGACCCAGCTAAGGTTTTAGCAGTACTTGATTAGGAACCACCAAAAATGGTTACCGAGATTTATAGCTTTTTGGGATTAGCCGGATATTACAGGAAGTTCATTCAGGACTTCTCAAAGATTGTGATGCCCCTTACACGCCTTATAAAGAAGGGTGTATAGTTTACTTGGAGCATGGAGTGCCCGAAGGCTTTTGATACCTTGACGGCTAAGTTGACTATGATGCCAGTTCTTACTATTCTGATCAGTGACAGGACATTTGTTGTGTACATGGACACATCATTAGGAGGTTTAGGAGGTGTTCTGATGCAGACTCAGAAGGTAGTAGCATACATCTCACGGCAGTTGAGAGATCATGAGCAGAACTACCCTACTCTTGATTTAGAGTTAGTAGCGCTTGTATTCGCGCTGAAGGCATGGAGACACTACTTATATGAAGTATATTTCAAACTTTTCACAAACCATTAGAGTTTCAAGTACCTTTTTTCCCAGAAGGAATTTAATCAGAGGCAGTGACGATGGATTGAGTTCATCAAGAAGTACGAGTTCGTGATTCAGTATCATCCGGGGAAGGCGAACGTCGTAGCAGATGCTTTGAGTAGGAAGCATCGACATCAGGTTATGACTTTGAGGTTCTCATTGTATAGAGATCTTCTCACTCTTAGCCAGTTCGACTTTAGGCCAGAGTTTGGCAGGACCAGCGCATATTTGGGAGCTATATCAGTGCAGCCATCTTGGAGGGACAAAGTAGTCAGAGCTCAGTTAGAGGACTCTTGTATTCAAATCCGGAAGGAGAAGATTTCCAAAGAGCCCAAGAATAATTGGACTATCGGAGAAGATGGAGGCCCTCAAATGAAGGGTCGATTAGTTATGCTAGCCAGTGTGGAGTTGAAAAAGGAGTTGTTTGATGAAGCATATCGTACCCGATATACAGTGCATCCAGGAACCACCAAGATGTACAAATACTTGAGGAGAAATTTCTGGTAGAGTGGTATGCGTAGAGACATTGCAGATTATGTGGCTAAGTATTTCACCTGTCAGCAAGTGAAGGCAGAGCACCAGAGACCAGCAGAGACACTTTAGCATTTACTCATTTCAGAGTGGAAGTGGGCAAACATTTCTATGGACTTCATTGTGGGGTTGTTGAAGTCGAAAAAGGGGAACAATTTAGTTTGGGTGATAGTGGATCAGTTAACGAAGTCGGCATATTTTATTCCAGTGAGGACCACTTATACCGCCGAGGCATATGCAAGGATGTTTATTTGGGATATAGTTCGACTGCACGGAGTTCCAAACACGATTGTGTCAGATCGAGGATCAGTATTCACCTCGCACTTCTGGAGGAGTTTCTAGAATTCATTCGACAGCAGATTATTGCACAGCAGTGTATTTCACCCTCAGAAGGATGGTTAGACAGAGAGAGTGAACCAGGTGTTGGAGGATATGCTACGGGCTTGTGTTATTGATTTCCAGGGTAGCTGGGAGAATCATATTCCGTTGATAGAGTTCGCTTATAACAATAGTTATCAAGCGATGATTGGTATGGCTCTGTATGAGGTATTGTACGGGCGGCCTTGTAGATCCCTTATATGTTGTGCAGAGCCGGAAGATAGCTTGTTGCTTGGACCAGAGCTGGTGAGGCAGACTACCGAAAATGTAGCATTGATTAGGGAGTGTATTCCTGCCACTCAGAGTCGACAGAAGAGCTACGCAGATCATAGACGGTGACCTTTAGAGTTTCAGGTGGGAGATTATATTATGCTGAAGATATCACCGATGAAGGGTGTGCAGCGATTTGGCAGATGGGGAAAGCTTGCCCCGAGATTTATTGGTCTTTTCCGGATTGTTGAGCGTATTAGGGTTGTTTCTTATAGACTAGATCTTCCAGCATCGATGTCTAGAGTGCACGACAAATTTCACATTTTTATGCTTAGGAAACACCTTCATGATGAGGAGAGATAGCGAGTATTAGATGCTCTGGAGATCGAGCTTCAGTATGATTTGACTACAATTAAGATCCTAGTTTGTATACTTTCTAGAGAGGAAAAGAAGCTTAGAAATAAAGTGATTCCTTTGGTGAAAGTCCAATAGAACCGGAGAGGATCTGAGGAAATTTCTTAGGAGCGCGAGGAGGATATGCGTCATGACTACCCACACCTGTTTGAGCAGGTAAATTGTTTAGATATTGTTTTCTTATGATTTATGATGATTTTGTGATAGTTATATTCATCTTTAACACTAGAATAGGGGTATTATCACCTAGTCCTTAATCATTTGAAAAATATATGGTATATACATGAGGGTTTCATTGTTTGGATTATTTCGCTCGATGTACTAATTTCATTTAGTTAAGGATTAAGGTGCGAATATTTGCATTCTAGGTTGTTAACTTTAAATATCATTGTGCTAATACTATGAGATATGTGCAGAAGGGTTTCTTATATGAATTACACCTTCTTAATGTGTTTTCCTAGTTATAAAGCTTTGTGATGCGACTGCGGAATTTCGAGGACGAAATCCTCTTAAGTGGGGTGAATGTAAAACCCTAATAATTTTTGAATGATATATTAATTTGAGATTAATTATGATATATTGATATTTAGTATGATAAATATAATTTAATGGTATATGAGTATAATACCATGTATTTTGAGTATGAACGAGTTCATACATGAGAGAGAAAAGAGTCAAAACATGAACAATGGCCAAACTCATAAAAAACTGGAAATACCTAGTTCGGTCGATCACCACGGTCGACCGCGAAACCTGCAGAGAGATGTTTCCCCTGTTTTGAGTTGGTTTCGGATTTCTAAACCCATATTCATTTT
>BQKN01000942.1:944991-963430 GCA_022839385.1 Asparagus kiusianus | reverse complement strand
CCCCCCCCCCCTCTAGGTCCTTTCATAACCTTTATATTAAATACAAAATTTTCGAATAAAAAATGAAAATATCATCAAGTCAAAGGGACCATGTAAGAATTTGAATTCTCTATCACTTAAGTGACTTATCTTTAAGAATCCAAATATGGTCTAGTGCTACCCATATCAGAATATGTGCTTATGATATACACCCGGGGAATCTTCATTCCTGGTAGCTGAGACCCACCACCATGTCTGACATGTCGGTATCATGCATAATAACTTATTATAACAAAACTATCATTTACTAGTTACATGTTAAGCACAAATTTAAGAAACCTCTAAAATAGATTATATCTTCAAGCAAGTAACCATTACAGTGCATGATCTAACAAAATAATTTCTAAGGATATAAAGATACCCATCAATATGTGCAACAATAAAACTTAAATAATATTCAAAAAATATTACATAAAAATATATTGGATGTATAAGGGGATAAAACACTACTCTAGTAATCTTCACGGTTGCAGGTTTCGTCGGTACTCGAGGCTGAGGTCATCGCCGCCGATGGTCTGTTATTTGTCGCTGCTCGTCGCCATCGTGTGTTCATCGCTGCAATAGGGTGAAGTTTGCTACAGCCGCCGCAACTTCATTTTTGTAAGATAGTTTTCTTGTTATTTTTTATTTTTAGCATTCCTTATTGTTTATTGTTTTATTTATTTGAATTACTTAAATTCAAAACCCTAATTAACCTTAAACCTAATCCAAGCCTAACTTTAAATACCTAACTTAATCTTGTAACTCTTACAAAAAGAACCCTCATCCTAAACCCTAATAACATTACAATAGGTCTAGAACCATAATTAGACTAACTTTCTGTAGAACCTCGTATTTTGTTAGAAGTATATGTGAATTATTAGTGTATAAATAATTCTATTTTTGATAAATAACTTGAGATCATAGAGATACTTGGTAATAAGTTGTTATTCATGTATAAGTATGGTTTCATAGAGTTTCGTGCATTGGTTTTGGCTGTACATCAAAACATGCACGAAATCTGGAGTTAGTGTCTGCTCAATCGACTGATGAGTCGACTCATGAGTCAACTAATAAGTTGACTGATGAGTCAACCTATGAGTCGACTGACGGGCTGATTTCAGGTTTTCTTTTCGTTACGGGTTTGGTTGGGTTTTGTTCGGTTTTTAACCGTAATATATACATATACTATTTTACCCGAAACCAACCCAAAAACCCATCAGAATCCCAGAGAAACCGTAGCCCCTCTCTTCCCTCAAACCCTAGTTCGTTTTGGTGATTTTGGAGGTGTTTCGAAGGAGTTTTCAGCGGGATCTTTGTGGTGCTGTCGAAGGGAATCATCCTCTCATCAGATTCAGGAGTTTATAGCACTTCAGAGGTGAGTAACATCTCGCCCAATCCTACACCCAATGTTTTTATGCTTTTATTTGGTTTTATTTCGGTTTTATTGAGCCTAAATCACTATTTGTGTATAAAAATGGATCTTTGTAGCATATGATGCGAAAATAGAATGTTTTCAATTTATAAAAGCTCACAAACGAATTTATAAATGTAGATCCAGATCTAGAATTTGTTTAAACATGGGTTTTATTGTGATTTAATGGTTTCAATACGTTTTTTAAACATGAATAAATATGTTTAGGGTTTTAATATAAAATATTACATGTAAATCTTTCGTTTCTGTTAATATACATGTGTTAGATTTGGATATTTATTGCTAAACATGAACAAGAGAACCTTAGTTTATCAATGTTTGCGGAAAATCATCGAAAGCAGTAAAACTGGGGATTTTCTGCTCAGTCGACCAATGAGTCGACCCATGAGTCAACTTATGAGTCAACTGATGAGTCGACCAATGAGTTGACTGATGGAGAAATCTTTAGTTTTGTGTTTTATCTGGTCGACTTATAAGTCGACTGATAGGTCGACTTATTAGTCGACTGATGAGTCAACTGATGAGGAGTTTCCTTCTTTTGTACTTCTCCAGTTTGAATCTGTTTGAGTTATTTTAGTTTTACTGAAATTGTTTATGTTTATTATTGCTGCGTACTTAACTATGAACGAGGATTCGCCTCGAATGACGGGTATTAGAAACTAATGTATAACCTGCATCATTACATGTGAGATGTCATGCAGATACTAGTTTAGTTTACACACCGAGACGTGTGTGAAATTTGTGAAGTTTACCTTATTACATATCACTTCGATATTAGCATAGTTTGTTCAGTCCTCGTGTTAGACTATAATCCATTGAAGTCCTTGTGTTGGACTATAATCCATTGAAGTCCTCGTGTTGGGCTATAATCCATTCCAGTCCTTGTGTTGGACATTTGCATATTAGTCCATGTGTTGGATATTAGTTTAGACCTTGAGTTGACACTATACTTGCATAGGTTGGACACGACATTTATATGAGTTGTGACACGACACCGTAATCAAGTCTGAGATGATTTGCCTTCTTTTATTAATGTTCTTATATTAGATTTTGGGTTTAGTATTTAAGGAGGTACAATCTAAGCTACATAGTATATACATGAGGGTTTCCTTGTTTGGATTATTTCGCTCGACGTACCTATGCTCATGTTGTAACTTCCTAAATACTAAAATCCTTTTATACATAGGTATTTACAATCTGAGCTACATGGTATATACATGAGGGTTTCGCTCGACGTATTTATACTCACGTTGCAAATACCTAAATAGGATTTGTGATTTTATATATATGTTATATCTGTATTTTATGTATACAACGAGCCCTTCTCCTTGGGGTTGGTTGTGATGTTGCTCGCTAGCGCTTTGACGCTCGTTGTACCTCCCCCTTTCAGGTAACGAGCTAGGAGCCTGGAGAGTCGTAGGCTGATGGCGAGGCACTCTAGCTTCAGTTAGTCTATTATAGTTGTATTTTACTTTTGAATTCCACTGTAGGCTTTTGTTTAGACATTTTAAGAGTTTATTCTAGAAGTTGTAAAGGTTGTGTGCCTTATTTCCTTCTATTCAGACATTTGTATTTGAGACTTGTTGAGAAGTTTTAGTTATTCATTTCAGACATTTACTTATACTTCAGTATGTTAGATGATGAAATATTAATTTGATCTCCATTATTTCATCAGTTGACTCTTGTATTATCTTTTACTTGCTTTTGTACCTACACCTGTTATTTGATTCTACTAGAGAGATAGTAATTGTGATGGTGAAACATATTATTGTACGGTGTGGTGCATGGCAGGTTTGATATTCTTGGTTTTACCTTGGACTGCAGCCTTGTGTGAACCTAGGGGCGTCACACTTTCACATTAATTTCATCTCTAATAGAACTAATTTAACTTTACTAACCATAGTCCTAGTTCTAATAACCCTAATTCAACAAGTCTAACCTAAATTATGCTAATTTTGACCTTAATTACAATACCTATATGTAGAATCCCAATTCAACTAAATTTAACCCAAATATCACATTAACACAAACACTAGTTAACTAATATAACTTTAGTAGCTCTAACCTTAACCTTATTTAGTCTAATTAATTAAACTAATCTACCCAAAATAGTTTTAATAAGAACTTTCACCTTCATTTATCTCTAATAAAACTAATTTAACTTCACTAATCATAGTTCTAGTTCTAATAACCCTAATTGAATAAGTCTAACCAAAATTATGCTAATTTTAACCTTAAGTACATTACCCAAATCTAGAACACTAATTCAACTAAATTTAACATAACTATCACATCTATATAATATACGGAAGTAATAACCTGAAATGCCACATGTCAATATTCTAGAGCATTTGACACATGTTAAAATTTTAGAGCATCTGGGCTATATACTAAAGTAAGACCTTAAATTACCACTTGGCGATTTGTGGTTATTTGGCTATGTATTATCTTATGTTTCATTAGATTTTTGTTTTTTAGACAAACTCATCGGCTTCTTCTCTACACATAACCTTTCTCTACAGATAACCTATTCACTATTCTAATCCAATTAACTTCCATATATAAATAACCAATAAATAATTTAATAACTAATCTTTGAGAGAAACACTTCTTTTTTTCTCCTAACAAACAACCCACTACAAGTACTTGTGAATCAATAATTACCATATAATTTCAATTGGAGTCCTTTCAATTATGTGCCTTAACTTACTTCTATCAACTCTCTAAATATTTCATCTCTATATATTATGGTTTACGATTTTTTATATTTATCTAATTGCATGAACCCTTTCTCAATGACAGCATAAAACATTCATCATGATTGAAACAACACATTCATTCTGAGTGATTTATGTGAGATTATTTTCTTTCCTTCATCATCTTCTAATTTTTGTCAAAAATATTTCTTTATATTTTAAGATACTATGGCCATTGGCAAAGCTTCAAACATAGAGTACATAGATCATTTTAGTAATATTTTTTATTTCTAACAATTCATAGCCTTTTATTTTAATTTTTTACAACAAAGGTATGAAAGTAGCATTAAATCAATTAAGCATGTGTATCTTTTTTATTAAATATTTATTTTAATTTTTCTATATGTGTCTAATCGAATATTTTTTTCTATGTTTTCATTACATTCATTTCTATTTAAAACTTCTTTATATCCCCGCCCCCACCCCCCTCTCTGCATTCTATCTTTAATCATTTTTTTAAAAACCTAAGATTTAGTTGTAGAGATTGATCAGGCTTTTCTTATGCTTCCAAATTCACTTTTCTTACGTAGTTTATGGCTATGCTCCCTTCTATAAAAGGATTTCATCCATGTTATATATGTATCTTTTTTTGGGTACATAAACATACAGCCTTTGTTCCTTCATTTTTATAATTTTTCCCGTTTGTTGCTTCTTTGTTTATAATTTTTCCTCTTTGTTGCTTATTTGTTTATAATTCTCATTGAGAAATTGCTCTTCTAGAAGATTAAAATGAAAAATAAGTTGAGAAACATGGACTTTTCCATATAAATGCATTATTCTTGCCTCCTTTTAGTTGATCGTCTAATCTAAGTAAAGGAATGTTTTACAGATGTTGGGTAGCTTAAAAAGAAGGTAAATATCTCATATTAATTATTTTATTTTTTTAAACATTTTTATTTACTTTATCATTTTATTAAGTATTTCTCTGTGTGATTCTTTAATTTTCCATATTTTTCTTTACATGTTGAGCAAATAAAGTTATGTCTATCCAAATATTAAAATAGAGAGGTATAGAAGAGAAAGTTGACAACTTCAATTTCTAAGATTTTTCATTTTGTAAGACAGGGTATATAAGTTAGAGTCCCACCAATTTACATTGTTCTATATAAGATTTGGGTATGGATCAAATCAACAAAAAGGTTGCTAGTGAAAAGGACAATGATCAAAGGCGAAAATTATTTGAGATTATCATTTGAGAAAAGTCATAATAAAAAGAATTGTTGTTGATTTTCTCAAATAGATAGCTATACTTAGATATCATTTTATCAAATTAATGAATGATAATAAATCAAAAAAACTCCTGAAACGTTAGCATGGGTATAACACTAGTTAATCCTAACACTAATTAACTAGTATAACTTTATAATAGCTCTAACCCTAATCCTATTTACTCCAATTAATTAAACTAATCTACCAAAAATAATGAAAATAATAACCCTAATAATATTTACTCTAATTTAGTTTGATATATAACACTATTATGTGTTTTATATCATGTTTATAAGAATTAAAATCGTTATACCTAGTTTTGTGTCGAATAATGTTGGATGTCAATCTCTTCTAACATAAGCATACACAACTCTATTTGGGTATCAAATTAATTTTTCTATAAAAAAAAAAGAATCATGTATCCTATGTTAGGAGCATGATTTAGATACAATATTATTAGATCTGTCCAGGAAGGAGTTCCTTTCTCTCATAGGTTAGGAATATAGTTGTGTGTTATCTATATTTGTGTAGTTTGTGTATTTTCATTTCTTCAAACTTTTAACAATACATACTCGTTGTTCTCCGTATACAATAAGCGTATATTATTATGCATTTTAATTTATTATCTATACATACAATAGCATATGCACAGTGTACTAGAAGAATAGTGGGTAGGTGCTGCTAAAATTTTTAAGAAACGAAAAGCACAAAGTTTTCAAAGTTAGATATACACACTACTATATTTCAAGTAGGATTGGTCCATTTCCTATAACAGCTGCTAAAGTGTCCAATTCAACATAGACTTGCATTTGAATCTAGAAAAACATGATTTATGTCTAATCTTTATAATTTAATATTTTGTAGATGGCATGAAGAAACTTTAACATTATATATCAATTAATTTTATGTGTTAATCGTTAATTTAACATTACTTGAAAGTTTCGTGCATATATTACAAGTACCTAAACTTTATGCGTGTGGTTTCACTAATTAAAACTTATATAAAATACAGATGAGAATAATTCTAGACAAGTCATGAATTGATATTCCTCGTATTGAGAGATGGAGAGATAGTAGATATAAAATAGGATAAATGCTTTCGCATAGTATGCTATGGTGGACTCGAGAAATTTAGATAGTGATTTAGCCACACACTTATTATCAGAATCTTATGAGGAGTATAAATATTGGATATTTCATGGGGAAGGATTGTTTGTGGTAAAATGAGATCTCAAAATTTGTATTCATTGAATTTGTATTACAATGGAAATTGCTTTTATACAGAAGCAGAGAGAATTGAGTCGATCTCTCTTTGTTTAATGTGGTATCTTTGGGGTGATAGGATGCTTCACTCGATGCTTGAGGCAAGTTTGCTTCCCTTTGACGATTTGAACGAGATTGCGAACAAACTTTAGCGCATAGTAGAAGTTTGGTTGAACGAATTCAAGCACCCGAGCTAGGAATTGAAAGTCGGATGCACAAGAATGCTTAAGTTCGGTTCTCCTGAATGTCCAGAAGTTGAATTGCCAAAAGTCCTTTTTGCTATAGCCATTTGTGGCTTTTTATAGAAAAGAACGGCTATAACCGCCTCCTTAGATCGTGGAAAGTGGTTGCAACCATGCCTACAATTCGAGCTCACTCGGTCAAGTAGTTCAGACGAACTTGGCGAGCTAGTAGGCGAGCTTTTAAGCGTGTAGGCAAAGTTGGTGAGCTAAGCATTTAGGCAAGCTTAGATAGCTTGTAGGCAAAGTTGGAAAGCTAAGCATTCAGGTGAGCTTAGCTAGCTTGCGGGTGTTATGGTAATTCACCATCTAAAAACAAAAATATCGAGCAGCTCTGTCTTCATGGACCCAAAAGAACTATGGCCCAAACCGGCTTAGCAGCCCAAAGCATAGTCAAGAATGAGTCTGTCGACCAGCCGAGCAACCAAGTCACTTTTACCAACACGAAGTACGGGATCAGTCGACCCCTCATGATCAAGACCACTCCTCAAATAGTCGGCTCGACCATCTACTCGGCTGTCTCCTCGGCCAAAAGCTCACTTGACTATTAGGTCGGCAAATCATAGTGACGACTCGGAATCCAACCCGTCTCTACCGAGGGGATAATATCTAACTCAGCCCCCTTCAGATGTGCATTAACCAATACTACAGTATTAATCGATCTCATCAAGATCTCAACTCTGACAAATCTCAGGCATAAACAGCTTACTCTGCTCACAAGTCACTTTCCAGATATCACTAAGATATCCTCTCCTGTGATCGAATGACTTCCCTTCCAATCGCCAGCCGACATCTGTAAAGTAAAGAATAACTAAGCAGCCAGCCTATCTTCCGTCATGCCTCATCTGTCAAATCCGGGATATGTTGGAGACATCCTTCCTGTTCTCGGATGACTTTCCTTCTAGTCGCCAGCTGACATCAGTAAAGCGAAGGATGATTCAGCATCCTATCTGCTCACCCCCCCACCGCCCTCCTATGCATAGTCAAAGCTGAGGATTAGAATCTCAGGAGCGAAGGACTATAAAAGGGAGGAAGGAGGGTAAGGAAGGGGGAGGCTCTCTGAGCTCTCTACTCTTTTTTCTTAATCCTGACTCTACTAAGAGGCTAGACCTTCATATTAAATTCGGGTGATCATTTTCTCCCTCTTGAACTACTTTTCTTTTACTAATAACTCTAAAGGAGTACCCCCTAACAAGGACCTGAATGGTCCCAGGACTCTCCCTCAAACCCCACTCAAGCTTACTAGCTGACTTAACCGTCGGAAGTACCACAGGGGAAACTAGCCCCGCCCTCTTACGTGTTCGTTTTTCTTGTTTATGTAGAAGAATCAGGAATTCTAATCCAAGGATCAGGCATAAAGTCGGAGGAGGAGTCGACCCCATCTTTCATCCTCTCACTCTTCGCCATCAGTAGCTAGCTCTCATCGACTGTGTGATCTCGGATATCAACAGTTTGGCACCCACCATGGGGCCCACTTTCTTCACTGAGAAGACATGCCTAATTCTGAGCAGGGGCCTGATCTTGTTCATCTTTAAAGAAGAACACTAGAATCGTACCATTCAAGCTAAACAAAACCTAGAATCATATCATTCAAGCTAAGGAGGATTAGCCTATGGCTATGAGGAGCCAACATAGGCGTAGCCCTCGAGGACTTTAACAACTTCCTGGGAGTATTTGCCAAGCAGGCCATCCACCAAAAGATGGACCCGCTACCAGAACCCCGAGAGGCCCCCTAAGAGAAGACACACCATTATGGTGCTTGTCTAGCTTGAAAAAAATAAAGCATAGTCTTCTTATCGCCGCCACAGTTGAACTCCACCTCCTGGACAACCAAGGAGCTTAGAGTCGGATCACAAAACAGAACCCCGCCTCCAACATGGGTTATGATCAGATCCAATATCTTAGAGGGCCACCTAATAATTACTTCATCAAGAAATCGAACTCTAGCCCCCCGGTAAAAGTTCGGACCACCAAAGCCGAAGCAAGCACTGGTGGTCGAAGCATGCGACTCGCACTCTCCCTACAAGAAAGTTTCTCCATTCACAGGATGTTCCAGTCGTTACTATTCCTAGAATCCCCAAGGGAAAACTACGACCCCATCAAAATCCAAGGAACAAAGCACCGGTGTCTGGGGTTTCACCAACAAGAAGCCCACATCACAAAAGTTGCCTGACCTCCTGTTAAAACCCAACCTCCGAAGCTCAATCAACAGGGCACTGGCCACACAGGGCAACCAACGGTGGTGAAGTAAGATCTGTTAAAAATCACCACATCCACTGTCGGCCTGTAATGATCTCAACAATGACTCAAGTTTAGAAAGGTCCTAGCCGATGAGATGGCAAATATGTCGATAGCTCAGCGACGTCTAAAGCCAAACAGCTCACCCTCAAAAGAGAGGGCAACATCCGACTCCGTATATTCAACAACCAGCGACTTAGTGTCCTAAGTCGCACAGCAACGAAGATGGTCAAAAAAGTAGTGACTCGCCCACGTCAAAACAGGAATGTTCAAAAATGACAAGAAACAACTAAAGAAGTTCCGTTTCGGTGGCCTTGTTTCCTGCAAAAGGCAGCCTTCAAAATACATATGAGCAGAGAACAAGAATTTTACACCATTCGGACATTAAATGTTGATAAATTGTGCTCCATGATGTACAAATTTCATCAATTAATGAAATGAAAAAACATCAAAAACCTAGCCGACTCTTAAGGGTTCTAGGCATTAGGTTTCCGAGTCAATTTTAAAAGACCTTGGCTCCTTATCAGGGTAATCCCAAGGCACAACTGGTGGTCGATTCCTCCTCTCTCATCGACCATCATGGTCAAGGCCTTGGCACCTCCTCAGGATAAGGCCAAGGCACAATGACTTCTCAGTCAGTAAACAAGACCTTGGCTCTTTATCAGAATAAGCCCAAGGCAAAACGACTCCTCAGTCGGTAACAAAAACCTTGGCTCCTTATTAGGGTAAGCCCAAGGCACAACTGGTGGTCAATTCCTTCTGCTCTCATCGACCATCATGGTCAAGACCTTAGCGCCTCCTCAGGATAAGCCCAAGGCATAACGACTTCTTAGTCAATAAACAAGACCTTATCTCCTTATCAGGATAAGCCTAAGGCACAATGACTTCCCAGTCGGTAAACAAGGCCTTGGCCCTTTATCAGGATAAGCCCAAGGCACAATGACTTCTTAGTCGGTAAACAAAACATTGACTCCTTATGAGGATAAGCCTAAGGTACAATGACTTCTTAGCCGGTAAACAAGACATTGGCTCCTTATCAGGATAAGCCTAAGGAACAACGATTCCTCAGTTGATAACAAAACCTTGGCTCCGTATCTAGGTAAGCCTAAGTCATAACGACTCCTCGGTCGGTAACAAAGACTTTAGCTCCTTATTAAGGTAAGCCCAAGGCACAACTAGTAGTCGATTACTCCTGCTCTCATTGACCATCATGATCAAGACCTTGGCGCCTCCTTAAGATAAGCCCAAGGCACAACGACTCCTTAGTCGGTAACAAAGACCTTAGCTCCTTATCAGGGTAAGTCCAAGGCACAACTGGTGGTCGATTCCTCCTGCTCTCATCGACCATCATGGTCAATACCTTGGCGCCTCCTCAGGATAAGCCCATGGTACAATGACTCCTCAGTTGGTAATAAAGACCTCAACTCCTTATCAGGGTAAGCCCAAGGCACACCTGGTGGTCGATTTCTCCTGCTCTCATCGACCATCATGGTCAAGACCTTGGCTCCTTATTAGGATAAGCCTAAGGTACAATGACTCCTCAGTCGGTAATAAAGACCTTGGCTCCTTATTAAGGTAAGCCTAAGGCATAACTGGTGGTCGATTCCTCCTGCTCTCATCGACCATCATGGTCAAGACCTTGGCGTCTCCTCAGGATAAGCCCAAGGCACAACGACTTCTCAGTTGGTAAACAAGACCTTAGCTCCTTATCAGGATAAGCCCATGGCACAACGACTTCTCAGTCTATAAACAAGACCTTGGCTCCTTATTAGGATAAGCCCAAGGCACAACAACTTCTCAATCGGTAATCAAGCCCTTGGCACGTTATCATGAATAAACTCAAGGCACAACCCTTTGGCTAACTCCCACAGTTGCCTTTTGGTCTTAGGGGAAATTTGAGGACCTTGACATCAACATAAGACCTAGACACAACCTACGGATTATTGTCTAGTTAAAATGGGCCTCACAATTCCTACAAGCATGAAAATCCATCGACATAAAATAAACAAGTTGTCGATTAGATTACTCAACCAAAACATAGAACATTCAAAGTAAACTAATTGTAGTCTCCTACATATGGATCGACATTATGCAATTAATTTACTCAAACTACAAAACTCAAGCCAAATGCTTAGGCATAAAAGTAAAAATTGGTATTTTATTCAAAAAGTTCCATTACAATATGTCCTCCATAGTAAAAAAAGAGATAACAGGGAGCAGGATGCCTTTAATGCTCTTGACCAAGTCCAGAAGAAGGGCCTGGTCGCCTCCTGGCCGCCGCCAAAGAAGAGTTGCCAAGGGAGCCGCCAGCCGATCTCAAAGCATCCACTTCTTATTCCAGTCCCTGGATAGTCCTGGACTGTCTGGAGCTGATGGTCTGATAGCACCCCAACAATCTCTCTGTCTTGGCCAGTTCAACTTCCAAGGCAGCAACATGTCCCTCTACCTCTTCCCTGGCTGATCTCTCTACGGCTAGCATGTGTTTAAGCCGGCGGAATAAAGCCAGCTCTAATAAAGCCCCTTGGGCCTGACTGGCTTGAAAAGCTTGATGAATGTTGTTGCTTGACATTTCCTTCAAACTTCCCTCGCCAGCGTCACCGCTAGGGCTAGGAAAAGACTCGTCTACACCATCCACCTCATCAATCAAAGCAAGAGGTTCTTTACCAAGTTGACAAGACGGTCCAGGTCTCGGGGAAGATTCCCCAATGAACCCTGCATCCACAGAGTCAGCCTAGTTCCTCCTACCCCTCATCCTACCAGGAGAGGAAGCAACCTAGATCATGAGGGACCTTCTGTCAGAACCCCCCTCCACATCGAGGACCCCCCTTGATCTCTTCCGAGACTCCCTAACCAAGCCTTCCTTCTCGACCTTGAGCCTCCTGTTATAGACCTCCATTGGCGGAGGAATAGGAGAGTTCATCATGACCATGAAGCCAGTGGAAGATAAGATCATGGACATGTCCTCCACCAAGTCCTCTACATCCAAAGGCCTGGATCTTCTTTAGGGCCTCCTTCTCCAGACTGCTAAGGGCAACTAGCCTTAGGGCCTCCACAATTACTTCCAACCAGGTCGAGCAGGAAAAGATATCATCAACTCCATAAGCCCACACAAAATGCTCCCTCCAATCCTCCTCCCATTCAAGAAGATCTAGGGAGAGCTTAAAATTATCATCAATATGATAAAAATAGTGCGGGTCCCCTTCAATCGATCCCACACTCAACAAATGACCCAGCACTTTCATGCTGGGCCGTACTCTAACTCGGTAGCAGATGACCATGAAGGCTACCAAAGCCCCTACCGCATTTGGATAAAACTACATTAGGGAAATCCCCAGAACTGCTTATACTCCCCTAACAATGGGATGAATGTCAAATCTCTCACATGCCCATTTCAATTGATTCCTAAGGACCCTTGAACGCAGACGCAGGAGTACAGCAAGCTTTCCTTCGTGATGGCTAGAAGCGGGAGCTGGAGAAGCCATGGAGAAGTTTATTCTTTACAAAGTTCATCGATTTTAAAGATGAAAAGTCTGTGAGAAAATCCTCTCAGCCCCTAGGGTATTTATAAGCCTCTAAAGAAGCATACAAAAGAACTCAAGAGGCACACTCTTGAAGCAACCAAGAAAGATCTACTTTGAGAATCCAAAATGGATTGCTCGAAATACCAACTGCCGCTCCTGCACATTATTCCACGCTAATAAATTGGCAAGGAAGCGCCACTCATTCTATCCACAATGCTTCGTCTCCTCTAAAAAAGTGTTTCAAGATATCGGTTCATACGAGATGATGACTGGACAGAAAGTCCTACTCCATGTCTTTAGCTATGATCAACTGGCTAAAAACCCTTAACGTCTTGAGCGAGTTTATGCTAATTGAAAGCTCTCATCTATTTCACTCGAACCCGATTAAAGTCAGCTCCGAGTGAAAAGGGCCATCTGTTATGGTAATTCACCATCTAAAAATAAAAATATCGAGAAGCTATATCTTCATGGGCCCAAAAGAGCTATGGGCCAAACCAGCTTAGTGGCCCAAAGCACAGCCAAGAACAAGTCTGTCGACCAGCCAAGCAAACAAGTCATTTTTACCGACACAATGTACAGGATCAGTCGACGCCTCATGATCGAGACGACTCCTCAAATAGTCGGCTCGACCATCTACTCAGCTGTCTCCTCAGCTAGAAGCTCACTCAACTATTGGGTCGGTAAATCATAGTGACGACTCGGAAACCAATCCGTCTCTACCGAGAGGATATAATCCAACTCAGCCCCCTTCAGATATGCATCAATCAACACTACAGTATTGATCGATCCCATCAAGATCTAAACTCTAACAAATCTCAGGCATAAACAACTTACTCTGCTCATAAGTCACTTCCCATATATCACTAAGATATCCTCTCCTGTGCTCGAATGACTTCTCTTCCAATCGCCAGCCGATATTTGTAAAGCAAAGAATAACTAAGTAGTCAGCCTATCTTCCGCCATGCCTCATCTGTCAAATTTAGGATATGTTGGAGACATCCTCTCCTGTGCTCAGATGACTTCCCTTCCAATCACCAGCCAACATCTGTAAACAGAGGATGACTCAGCATCCTGTCTGCTCAACCCACCACCACCCTCCTGTGCATAGTCAAAGCCGAGGGTTAGAATCTTAGGAGCGAAGGACTATAAAAGGGAGGAAGGATGGTAAGGAAAGGGGTGGCTCTCTGAGCTCTCTGCTCTTTTTTCTTAATCCTGACTCTACTAAGAGGCTAGACCTTCATTAAATTTTGGGTGATCATTTTCTTCCTCTTGAACTACTTTTTTTACTAATAACTCTAAAAGAGTACCCCCGATAATGATCTCAATGGTCCCGAGACTCTCCCTTAAACCCCACTCAAGCTTACCAGCTGACTTGACCGTCGGAGGTATCACAGGGGAAACTAGCCCTGCCCTCTTACGGGTCCATTCTTCTTGTTTATGCAGAAGAATCAAGAATTCTAGTCCAAGGATCGGTCATAAAGTCAGAGGAGGAGTCGGCCACATCTTTTATCCTCTCACTCATCGCCATCAGCGGATAGTTCTCATCGACTGTGTGATCTCGGACATCAACAGCAAGCAAAGTTGGCGAGCTAAGCATTCAGGCGAGCATAGCTCATTTGCATGCGAGCTTCATTCATATAGGCAAAGTCAAGTTATTTAGTCAAACTTGACCTGGTGTGTACTTAGTTGTTTAGGCGAACAAGCAGACTGAGCCATGTTCACGCGAACTTGAACATGTAGGCAAAGTTTAGCCTTGTAGGCGTAGTTGTTAGGGATAATGGCAATTTTATTTACCTACAAAACCCCCTTCAAAGTTTTCAGACCCAAATTTGATTGCATGGGGTCAAGAATACTTTGAATAAGAAAAATGATCACTCAGGGACTGTGTTATGAGGTTTGTAGAAGATTAACAGGCATCATTCATTCTTTGGTGAGCTTCGTCAGTTCTAGCGAAGTTCATCTGCTCAGGTGAACTCCGTTTGTCAAGCGAGCTTCGATTGTCAGGTGAGATTTAGATTTTCATGCAAACTTCACTTGTCAGGCGAGGTTCACTATGTCAGACAAGCTTTGTTAGATCACCAACTTAATGGAGCTCGCCTATACGGCGTAGTTCACCTATCTCAAGGACTTTGCAAAAAATTTTAACTCCATGTCAAAGAGTTCTAATTTCTCCTGTTCTTTGTTTTGTATTGGCTTATACTGGAGAGGCTATCCCTACGTTTAGTGTCATTGGTCATGCTAGTGGGGTAGGATTCCCCACTCCAGTCAGGCTCCTGATTCATGAGTTAGTATTAGTTTTCTCTCCTGACAGCTCTGCGGAGCGAGAATAGAGGATCTAAGGGCTATTATCTGACACTTTGGGAACTTATCACTAATGCTGCCCTCACTTATTCTAAGTGAAAGTAGATGAGGAAGCCTTGCTATTTTTTTGGTGATACGAAGGCTAATCCAACGAGTTTGCTCCTTGGCAAGAGCAGATGGCTCCGTGTTGTGGAAAACGTCCGGTATTTTGTCCCTAGTATGCCAAGGGTATTCTCCATCGTAGAGCTACGATCACTCTCCGTGCTGAGAGTGATGAACTAGGATTTGACTCCTACCCATGATGGAGTGACCAGTAGACTCTTCACAGGCACAAAAGCTGGGTATGGCATTAACAACTCCAGCAAGTGTGTTACAACCTTGCACCCTGGTTTGCTATAGAGTTAATTGCCAATGGGGGAGATGGCTGCAGTGGTGGAAACTTTTCATCACAAATTCTTCAATGCTGGGGGTCAGTTCCTACCAAAATATTTTAGAGCTTTTGGGTGGATCCACTCCGCACCAGGCAATACACTATGGTGGTCCAGGATTATAGAATTTATATTAGAGGAGAACTCCGATATGAAGAGTACAGAGTTATATACCATCATTAGGGCTACCTAATTCAGCCTTAAAATCAATGCGGCTCAGTTCTAGAGCCTTTGGAGCTTAACTGCCCTGAGACTGGTTCATTCTTCACCATGAATGGTGAAGTAGGCTTCGTGTTGCATGAGATGTATGAAGTATCGGGGTTATCGATGGGGAAGTTCCCGTACGAGGAGTACGTCCCCAGACAAAGAGAGATTGAATATCTCTCAGAAAAATCTCCCCAAGTGGTTGAGACCCTCTGGGAGCTACTCTATCTCTGCTACATATACTTGCATACCGTCAGGGCGGTGGATCACAGGGACAAGAAGAAGAGGAATCAAAGGATCAGCCACAAAAATTGGGCCGACTAGCTATTCCAAAACACCATTGACAAGAAGATGCCAATCATGCCATTGGATATTTGTGATGAGGTAGCGGTACAAAAGCAGATCTTTAAGTGCAATTCGCTCTTATACACTCTCGACTCAGATGAAGGGGGTTTAAAATGGCGACGACTTTCTAGTCCTTCCACCACCAGGCCAATGTCCTGATTTTAAACAAGGCTCTGCTCACTAGGTATTTGATGTTGTAGCTGGAATGTTGTGTGGTCCCCACGCACTCGTTTGAAGCTATCCTAGTGGAGGTGGTATACACTATAGTCTGTATGGCTCACGGACGACCCTACGCGCTACTTCCAGCTATAGTAGCATGTATTTAGGGTGGACTGTGTAATCTGACAGCACAATTTTGTAAAATTGTAATTGTTGAGGAGAAAGAAGGAGAAGAAGTTGCTAAACTCCTAATCTGTGTGTCAGTCTCCCATACACGTACTTAGTAGCATGGTACGTGCTGCACTGCAACTACCTAATGAGTGCACTGGTAGAGCGACAGGATGGGCGACTGATCCATTTTGTCCAACGCTTGGAAATGTGTTCTTGGACATATAAATACATTGCTGAGATGAGAAAGACACTGTATTTCTTTAGCAATTATAAGTTTTATCGGTGTTTCCCCTATTTCTCCAACAGAGGGTATGGTGAGTGTTTTAAGAACGTGCCAGCAGAAGATAACTACATTGCTCTATCTCTGGGCAGCTTTCGTTGGCTAGACAACATCTGGCCGGGCTACCACATCTTTAGAATAGGCTCGATCTGTTATATAGAGCCCTACTTTCTATGTTGGTTTGCTCACCAGTTCGGGTATGACCAGCTCTATGTAGGGAACACGAATCCTCTATTGAATTATGATGGAGGATTAATTGATGGCGCAGGACTGGTATTTGCATCAGGCAGGATGCACCATTGCTCGATTTGTGTTGCCACCCAAGACCCTACAACTTCAGCATACGTTGACTTTTTCCAAGTGGTATCGGAGGGCCGACGTGGTGCTTGATGGTTTCAATCCTTACGAGTATGGCTTGAAAGTGTTAAAGCATCGTGTGGACGAAACCTCTCACGCACCAAGGAGAAGAGAATATCAGCAGCTCGAGGAGGCTGAAGAGGCTCCTTTCGAAGAAGATGCTGGTTTTGAAGGATTATATGATTAGGGCCAGAATTCCAGACTCAATATGCTCCTCCCCAAACCGACACCACTACCGAAAAGGAGACTAAGGAATTGGCCAGGGAAGGTACGTTCTTGGAGCGGGTCAGGGACGTTATCGCCGAACAAGTGTGAATGCCTAATTACACCCCTGACTTGATAGCTTCGCCAAAGCAATAGTAGGGGGGTAAAGGCAAGTCCTTCTGAGAAGGTGGTGATGAAAAAGGCTCATCACAAAGAGGCGGCGACACTTGCTGAGACAGGGAAGGGTCAAGTGCTCCCTCCGTTGACCTAACCTCTTCTACTATAGCAGCCATTTCATCAGCCCCCGCTATTGTAACAGACACTACCCCGTCAACCTCAGAGGCAATGATGCTAATGCTTGCTATCGACCAAGAAGTTTTGGCTCAAGCCGCTCAATTGATCATTTCAGAGGGTATTCATTCTTTCACTTCTCTTTTTATTATCAAGTTAACTATGATCGCCTCACATTTATTCCAACTTAACGTAGGAACAGTGAAGGCAGCTATCACCATCACCTCTATAGAGGGAGAGGAGGAAGAAGAGGCGGTTGATTACTCTGGTGAAAGTGACACCAATGTTCGTCTTTCTCCTGAAGCCGAATCTCCCGTTGGGGACTTGGGTGTCTCGTGTCCTCCTCGGGAGCAAGTTTTAGAGGCTACCACTTCTACTCTAGGTGTTTTGAATTGTGAACCCTTAACTTTACGGTAAGTTTTTTAGTGAATATGCTAACGCTTCTTTTAACAATCTTTACTGTAGTTGATACAACTCCCGAGACTCTTGAAAGATGGACTAGCCTGCTGGAGTCCATACATGCAGCATCTTCTACCTCGCCTCGACCATACGCTTCTCAACAAGTGAGCCCACGATCAAGGCTCTGATTTAGATGGAAGAGGCAACAATTAAGGTAGAGGGGGCATCAATTTTGTCTATGGCCATCGTCACCGTTGTAGCTTCGGTTCCTATTCGACAATTCTCGAACCGGCTACTGAAGCTCATGCATCTCCCTCTGCTAGGACTTCAATGATAGTGGTGGGGCCCTCAATTTTGGTGGTGTCTACTCTGACTCTTGCCATAGTAGCCGCCAGTGCTTCGCTCAGATCCTCTACAATAACACCAACTGTAGATGAAGCTCTACTTTCTCTCGTAGCACGCATGTAGAAAAGGGCTGTCGATCGAATTTTTGAGAGCTGTAAAACCCCCAAAATTTCTATAATGAATATATGTGAATTATTAATAATGAATAATTCTCTTATGATAAATAATCATATATATATATATATATATATATATATATGATTATTTATCATAAGA
>BQKN01000942.1:920539-939991 GCA_022839385.1 Asparagus kiusianus | reverse complement strand
TGTATTTGAATGTTGTGAGAACTCCAGTTTATTTATTCAGACTTTGACTGTGTATTTCTATTTTGATGGATGATGAGATATTAATGTGGTCACTATCATTTCCTCAGTTATTCCTTGTATATTCTTCTACTTGCTTTTGTATCTGCACCTGTTGTTGACTCTACTAGATAGATGTTAATTGTGATGGTGAAACATGTTATTGCACGGTGTGGTGTAAGGCAGGTTTGACATTCTTGGTTTCACCTTGGACTGCAGCCTTGTGTGAACCCAGGGGCGTCACAAGAGCTTTCAGACCTTTCTCCAGGACAGTGTCAGGATGGCGTTAGATGTGGGTTGTTCTTTTGATGATTGTAAACCAGTCTTGCTGATGTATATAGATAATCTGACCAGGCTGGTTGGTGCAAGTGCAGACTCTCTATACCAGACTTGCTTGTGGCTCCTGGAGAAAGACATTAAGGAATTGCTCGCCCTATGCTCCATTGGCTCCAACCTTGTCAGCTTGGCCTCTAAAAGGGTTCAAGTAGCCCTAAGAGAACGGGAACAACGCTTGGAGAAGACTTTAGCTGAGGAAACCCGGCTGAAGGAAAGGTGGAATGTATTTTTCTCGGGCCTCCATCGTTCAATCAACGGCGACAAGAGAGCCCAATCAAGTCTTACCCATTTAATTTGTGAACACTAAAAAAAGCTTGCTTGACGAACATAATATTGGACCTGTGGATCCATCAAATCCTAGCTCAAATATGCACGAGTATGATCAACAGTAGTAATACTCGGGGACTGCATATATTAAATAGTGCAAATGTTCAGTAACAATCAACAACAATAAAAAATTGATATGATTGAAAATGATAAAAATGTAATTTACCTCCTCAGAGTCTATCTTCACGGATCGGTGTCGATCTTGGTCATAAAGGACCTCATATGTTAATAGATATGCCTCCATACTATAAATATTTGCACATATGTTGATAAAATGTGTCAGTATTATAACGTATGCTAAATTAGAATAAAATTACAGATTTCATATATAAGCATTGACTTATAAAGGAAGTACGCTATCAATTGGTGCACTATCTTGCTCTTCACCTTCAGAGTCGTTGCTTTTTTCATCCTTCTTAATTGTTGCCCCTCTTAACAGCCTCATATTTTCATAAGGGACCTTATTGTTCATGACATTTGATATTCCACCGAATGAAGGTGCACTATTGTGGTATTAACATTGAGTCCGCTCCATTTCACTTGAAGAAAAAAGAAAACCATCAGACTCAACTCCCAGATCTAACATGCGTGAGAATTCTCCTGGATGTTTTAATATTTAGCACGAACTATATGGAAACTTTTTAATAAACTATTCTACTGTTGGTTTCTACTTGCTCAAATTAAACATAATACTCATATGATGAACGTTTGAGATCTTAACTGTGGCTGTTCTACCAAAAGTTATGGGCCAGTTGTATATTATTTTTAGTCGGTATTCTTGTGGATCAATTTTTGTAACTTGGTGCAATTCATTAACCAAGTCACTATAACTTCCGAGATCATTAATGCGTCGTTACCCCTCTGACGTACAATGGCATATTATTCATCCCATAATTTTCCCAACATAAGAGCAAGCAATAAAAATCATATTATTCAACCTATGCAAAAGAAGACTATATCATTTAAATGAAAAAAAAACTTAAAAAATATTATCAGGGCATCGAATAAGAGAGGAAAACCCAAGATGCAAATAATCTCATATAATTTTGACCAAAAACCATAAACCCCAAATTAAAAATTCTAAACCCTAGAATTGAGCATTATATGCCCTAAAAGTTTAACTTCAATTACAACAATCAACACACAAAGCATTTGAACCACCACAAATAGAGTTCAAACTATAGAAATTTATTTTTAAGAGAAAATCCTAGATTTCTACACGTTAAAAGAGAAGAGAAGGAAGAAAAATTACCCTAGAGATCTTAAACAAAGTTTAACAACAAATTTTAGCCGTAAAATAGGGTTGAAATTGAGATGGGTGGCAGCAAAGTGAGAGAGCGACGGAGTTGGATAAGAGAGAGGTGGCTGGGAGAGATGGCTTTAGGGGAGAAGGGTTTCGGTTGGTTTATATAAGGAGCGGGATTCGGAACAAGTAGTCGGGGTTAGCAACCCCGACTATTGTGTCACTTAACTAATTTCCCACTTCTTTAACTTACAGTTGGGCACTCTGCTAAATGGTTAGGGCTGGGAACCCCGACTATTTCGAATTAGGCATTTCAAAATGGTCGGGGTTCCAAAACCCGACCATTTATAAGACAACTAAATTAGTCGGGGTTTCGAACCCTGACTAATTTAGCTGTTAAACTACAGCAAGGTAGCGGGTGAGGTCCAAATTAGTCGGGGTTGGCAACCTCGACTAGTTAGGAATGCGATTAAAATAAATCGAACCACATTCTGGCCAAGATGCTGATGTGGCAAGAAAGTGAGTCGATTTTTATAATAAAGTTTGAAGTGGGTTGAAATTTGGGAATAAGTTTATTTTGAAAATTTCTTTAACTTAAACTAGTTCTTCATTAACGAAATTTTGTCTAAGTTAAAGGTCGATCCAACGATTTAAAGGTTTTACACAAAATTAATATTTGATGCAAGCATATCATATTCTTGGATCCACTTTTATGATCCCCTCAAATATTTTTTCCCCAAATTCTAATTTAAACAAAATTGGAATAAATTTACAGTTAAACATAAGAATGTAACTTACACTTAATTAAAACAAAATTTGATACCAAGAGATATACAAGAAAAGCACAAAGTTGCACGTGCGACTTATACTTGATTAACGTTTGCTAAGGCTGTGTTTGGCAAGAGGATAAATGAGGGGTTAAGGGGGTTTAACCCTTCATTAGCCTGCCAAACAGAAAAAAATGACAAAGAATTAACAAACCCGTACGTGACCTCAACAACTCATTTATCCCGTCAAACCATGGGTTAACTATTCCTTGTAGGAAGGCGGAACAAGGCTTTGTTAGCCCTTATGTTTTGATGATGTTTTACAACCACCATTATCGGTACTAATTGCTTGTTGAGTGATATTATAGTTAATATACATATCAAGCTTGTTAGTACCACGTATGGAGGATTGGATGGAATATGAGCTACAACGATGATATCCAAAGAAAGAGGAGGCATAGTGATGAAGTAATGTTAATTCAAGAACAACAAATGCAATGAGAAGCTTCATCAACTCAAGCTATATCAAGACTCAAAGAATTATAATTCTATGTGAGGATATTAGCTAGTTTTTTTTCTCTCTAGTGCTAGAATGTAGGCAAATAGTTTTAGATTTCACTTGAAGCTATTGGGATATCACACACACATTTTCATACTTATATTTTTAAGTGTTTTGACAAAATATCATTTTTCACAAGTATGAGGACCTACTCGTAAAATTCCTTTTCTAAACAATTTGTTTTTAGTGTTAAAAATATTTTACAAAGTTTTAGTTTTTTGGAAGTCATTCAAATATTTTACAGATTTTTTATAGAGTCAAAAACAGGTTTCAAAATAGTGTCTGTTTGTATCAGTTCGCGATCGACCGCCACAGTCGATCGCGCCTGTGTTCTTTTCTGAGTGGGCAGCAGAAACTTTCGCGATCGACCGCTACGGTCGACCATCGGCTCGAAAATTCCCACAGTCGACCGCTACGGTCGACCGCAATAGTTTCTGGAATTTTAGTGAACCTCGAAAGTAGCTCGCGGTCGACCGTGAGATTTTCACGGTCAACCGCCACTTACTCAAATGGTCTTTTTGGTACAGATTTCGAGCGTCGATATTTCCAAGTTTTGGGGTATTTGGATATGGGTTTAAACTGCTCTGTTTTCTCCTATTTAAACCCCCTATACTCTTTCTTCTTGAATTGTCCCAAACATTTTGAAAAAGCAGAGATTTGTTTTTCCTAAGAGCAAACTTTCAAAACCTGGTTTTTCTCTGTTTTTAGTTTCACTTCCCAGCTTCTGTGTAATCTTTCTCCTTGCCATAGGGACATTGTAAAGAGAGAATTTTTACACTATTACTACTGTTCAGAGCTTGATCTTGTGGAGATTAACTATGTGGGAGAGAGATCTTATGGTGATCAACTGTGTAGTTGTGAGATCTTATGTAGATCGTTGTGTAGAAGAAGTTCCGGCTTCTAAACCGGGTTGTGTAGTGGATTCTCCTCGAGAGTGGAGAACGGGGACGTAGGTAAGTGGGCCGAACCTCGTTAACACATCGCGCGTCACTTGGATAACAATTTCTAACTCTATCTCATTTTTTATAGTTGTTCATTTTGTGGTTTGTTGCTTGTCTCATTTTTATTGTACTATTATAGCCTTAAGACCCTAATCACCCCCCCCCCCCTCCTAGTGTCTAACAATTGGTATTAGAGATTGGTCTCTATATTAGTTTTTGGTCTAACCACCTTAGAGAAAAGATCTTATGGAGGCTTCAATGAATGTGCATATGTTAGAGGGACAATCCACCACTTTTCACCGGTAGTAATTTTGATTATTGGAAGGCTAGGATGAGGATTTACCTTTGTTGCATTGATCTTGACATTCTTGAACTCTTAAAGAAGAAATATGTAGAAAAGCCCAAAGTCGGGAACATAACCGATGGAGAAAGGCACCAAGCCAATCTCAATGTAAAGGCCATGAACGTCTTAATTTGTGGCCTTTCCCCCAATGAGTATAATAGGGTTTCTACGTGTGCAACCGCATACGAAATATGAGTGAATTGTGTATTACACATGAAGGAACCCCCCAAGTTAAGGAATCCAAGATTAGTGGGCTTATGCATGAATATGAGTTATTTAAGATGGTTCCTAATGAATCCATTGATGCTATGTTTTCTCGCTTCACTAACATAACTAATGAATTGCATGGTCTTGATAAGAAATTAACTATCCAAGAGACGAACTACAAGATTCTTCGTTCATTGACTCCGATATGGGAACCCAAGGCTACGGCCATAGAGGAAGCTCATGACCTTACCACTCTAGCTCTCGATGGCCTCATTGGCAAGCTTAAGGTTCATGAGAAGAAGCTCAAGAGAAAGGACAAAGAGGAAGTGCCCCCACGGGAAGTTAAGGAGCCATCACCAAAAATGAAGACAATAGCTCTCAAAGGAGCTAGTAATAACTCCTCATCATCGTCGGAGAGTGAAGTTGATTTTTCTAGAGAAGTGGCTCACCTCTCTAGAAGAATTTCTAGACTCATTAAAATGAACAAGAAGTTTAATCCCCGATCTAACAATAAATTTTCTTCACATGTAGGGAAGTGCTTCGAATGCAATGAACCGGATCATATCGCTAAAGATTGCCCCAAGATCAAGGAGAAATACTTAAAGTACAAGAAAAAGAAGGCCATGTATGCCGGATGGGAGGAATCCGAACCAAGTGATTCGGATAGCAATGAAGAAGGAGCTAAACTTGCTCTTCATGATCCCAACATTTGCTTCGTGGCCTATGAAAAGGAGGTAGTTTCCGACACCGAAAGTGAATCATTTTATATGCAATGTGATCTAGCTACGGCATTAGAGGAATTAAACATTGAGTTTAAAAGGATATCAAATGAATTTTCTTCCTTTAAAAAGTTGCATGCTTCTTGTGATGCCAAACTAGAACAACTACAAATCTCTCTTGCTTTAAAAGATGAATTGCTAGGGGATGTTGATTTTAAAAACAAACAATTAAGATCTAAGATTGAAAGACTTGAAACTGAGAGTGGTAGGGTTAGACCCACTCATGCTTATGCTAATAATCATCACCATGGTAGAAATAGATTTTATAGATCTTATGCTCCTACACACAAGAGAAATTTTGTGTGCACATATTGCATGAAACATAGTTATATTTCTACTCATTATAGGATTGAAGATAATCATGATTTTTATGTAATGACATGGGTACCCAAAGGTACCAAGATTACTAACCACCAAGGACCCAAGATTTGGGTACCTAAAGTTACTACACCTTCATCTTTTATAGGAAACATCACGAACACGACGTACAGATATGTGGTACCTTGATAGTGGTTGCTCACATCATATGATGGGCAACAAAGAGCTATTTGCAACCCTATCAATGATTGAAGGAGGTAGTGTCTCCTTCGGTGGTGGAGAGAAAGGTAAAATCATTGGAATTGGATGTATTGGTAAGACACCCTCTCCCGTTATAGAAGATATTTATTTGGTTAATGGCTTGTGTTAGACCCTAGAAGGGGGGTGATTAGGGTCTTATTCTAATCTAATCTGATTAAATGCTAATTAAAATTAATTAACAAATATATTATTGCAAGATAGATATACAACTACTTATGAGCAAGAATATGTAATATACACAAGGTGATATATCCTAGCAAAGAGGTATACTATATGATATATGTAAGGATGTGCAAACACAATGGTAACATAAACAAATGATATAGTGGATGAAATAAACAATGAGAGAAAGGCTATAAAGATGAACAAATGTAAGAGTGCTAAGCCAAACTCAAACAAGCAATATGATCACGGAGTTCGGACCTTCCGTCCTACGTCTCCGCTCCCCACTCCCGAGGAGAAATCCAGTATCACAATCCAGTTTGAAAGCCGAAACTTCTACACACTCGGTTTTCTAGCTAACCGAAAACTCTACAACTTACACTCTTGCAAACCCACTCTACACCCTCACAAGTGTTGGACCTAGCCGTGTCTCCCTCAAGTGCTCAATTACAACCTCTCCCTAGGTTAGTCAACCGACGCCACTCCTCTTGGGACGATCCCCGACTCTCACCACACACTCATCTCGGTGTACAAGTGTATTACAAAGTGTATCTCACAATAAGCATAAATACAACAAATGATTGTTCTCTAATATGAATGAGAACACAATGAAAGCTCACACTCAATGTTACAACTCTCACCAACCCAACTATACTATGTATGAAAATACAATAAGCTCAATGTGGGTGAGTGAAATCAAATCTAACTTAAATAGCAAACTAGCAATAATAAGAATATGAAAGTTAATAATAAAATTACTAGAGAAAAGAGTTAGAAAACTTCTCTATAAACACAAAGAGAGGATGATGAAATATTAAAGATGAACTCCTCAACAACTGATGTAAGCTCCTCTTTGTAAAAACCCCAAACATAAACAAAATAAAACAAACTTAAACCATTGTTTAAAACCTTGTTTAAAAACTTCTTGGGTTGCTGTGAAGGATGAGAGCAAGGGGGTATTTATAGCCTCCCAAAATCACAGCCAAAACCCCAAAGGAAAAGACCAAAAACCCAACAGAATCAAAAATTAGATTCTGTACAAAATAGCCGTTGGAGTGAACGGCGGTCGACCGTGAAAAACTCGCGGTCGACCGCGAGCCAGCTCAGAAACAAAGAAAACGACCAAATACTTTGACGGTCGACCGTGACGGTCGACCGTGACGGTCGACCGTGAGAAAATTCAAGCTGACGGTCGACCATGGCGGTAGACCGCGAAAGTTTCTGTTGGCTCCACAGGCTAAAACCAAATGCGTGGTTGACCGTGGTGGTCGACCGTGAACTGATATATGAAATGCTGATTTTAAAACCCTGTTTAAAAATATCAAATAAATTCTAAAAAATGTAAAACTTTGAGGAATGATTGTAGACATGATAATACACATGTTACAAAGACTGGTTTTCTAAAAGGATTTCCCAAATGAGAAATATCATTATTTTTCAAAATAGTCCAAAACACGAAAATATAAACATATGAATTTTGATATTTTGGCTAAACCATGTTTTGAAACTTTGCACAATGATTATGTAGACTTAATAAAATATGTATATGATTATTGTTAAGTCCAAAAACTAAGAATATAATATTTTTACAAATACAATAGAAAATGAAACATATGAGTATGTATATGAAAATATATTTGTTTCATATCTAAGTAGTTAAACCAAATCACAATAATAAATATGAAATATGTAATCTCATATTTATAAACATGAAGACCCAAAACCATGCATGTATATATATAACGATATATATACATAGAAACCAAATACGTGTGTGTATATGATATTGAGCTTAGAGTATCTAACACACATAATATAAAACCTAAACTAAGTTACCCAAGCTATAATCTTAATCTTCAATAAGCTTGACTTAGTACACTTTGCGGATGAAGCTTGAACTTGATCTTTAACTTAAATTGTACGTTGCTTCACTCCAAAATTCCTCCAACCTCCATTAGATATGATCGTTATGGCGCAATCCATCCATCCTCCAACTCGTTGTTTGCCTAGAATAAATACGAAAACACAAACACTAGATAAACAACATTATAAGTAAATTGTTTGTTAAACATTATCAAAACAAGAAGGCCAACAGCTTGAATCATAATCTTCTTAGCATTAGCCAATTGAGTGATAAAGGTTTTGATATTTCTTTTAAATCGGACAAATGCATTGTTAGCTCAAATTGAAAAACTATTTTTGTTGGAAATAGAAAATCTAATGTATACATTTTTGAGATGAATGAGCTATTAGATCAAGATGTCAAGTGTCTTGCGGTGGTTGATGAAAACCATTGGATTTGCCATAAGAGGCTTGGACATGAAAACATGGAATTGATATCCAAATTGTCCAAGAGAAATCTTGTTAAAGGGTTACCAAACTTGCATTTTATCAAAGATACCATATGCGAAGATTGTGCTAAAGGTAAACAAACTAAGTCTACCTTCAAATCCATCAATGACGTATCAACTTCTAAACACTTGCAATTACTTCATCTTGATTTATTTGGTCCTATGTGTGTTACCTCTCTTGGAGGCAAACACTATGTTTTTGTTATCATTGATGATTTTTCTCATTTTACATGGACAATCTTTCTTATAAGTAAAGATGAATGTTTTGAAGAATTTTTGAATCATGTTAAAAGAATTAAAAATAAAAAAGATTTGAAAGTTGTTAAAATAAGAAGTGATCATGGTGGTGAATTTCAAAACATCTCTTTCTATGATTTTTGTGCGCATCGTGGTATAACTAATGTGTTTTCCGCTCCAAGAACACCATAACAAAATGGTGTTGTTGAATGAAAAAAAATCGAACCATACAAGACATGGCAAGAACTATGTTAAACTCTTTTGATTTGCCTAAATATTTTTGGACGGAAGCGGTCAATATGGCTTGCCATGTTTTAAACCGTGTTTTGATTAGACCAAAGCTTAAGAAAACTCCTTATGAACTATTTTATGGCAAAACTCCTTTTATTGGATATTTTCACATCTTTGGTTGTAAATGTTTTATTTTAAATACAAAAGATCATCATGATAATGATTCTAAAATTAATGTTGGTATTTTCCTAGGATATGCACCTCGAAGTAAGGCTTATAGAGTCTTCAATAAACAGACTCTTGTTTTTGAAGAATCTATAAACGTTACTTTTGATGAGACTAATATTGGTTTACAAGCTGGTTTGCCTAGGAAAGATGATGATGATGTTGAGGGGGGATTGGAATTTTTGCAAATAAATAAAACACCCTTAATAAATGTTCAAAAGGATGGGGAAAGTACAAACAACATTCAAGAGCAAGAACAAGAAGAACTCCCCATAGCATGGAAATTTGCACCAAATCATCCAAAGGAGCAAATCATTTGGAATCCTTCACAAGGGGTTCTAACTCGCTCAAAGGCTTTGAGTGAGTGTAGTAATGTTGTCTTCTTATCTTAATTAGAACCTAAGAAGATTAATGATGCTTTAAATGATGAATTTTGGGTTTTAGCTATGCATTATGAACTAAACAGTTTTCGAAGAAATGATGTTTGGAAGCTAGTTCCTAGACCTAACAATGCTAGTGTAATTGAAACAAAATGGGTTTTTAGAAACAAACTTGATGAACATGGCATTGTTACTAGAAATAAAGCTTGTTTGGTTACTCAAGGATACAATCAAGAGGAGGGCATAGACTATGATGAAACCTTTGTACCGGTTGTAAGGTTAGAATCAATTAGGATGTTTTTGGCATTTGCAAGATTTAAAGATTTCAAATTGTTTCAAATGGATGTTAAAAGTACCTTTTTAAATGGTTTTATAGAAGAGGAAGTATATGTTGAGCAGCCCCCCGGTTTTATGGATCATGCATTTCCTAATCATGTTTACCGGGTTCAAAAAGCTTTATATGGGTTGAAATAAGCTCCTAGAGCTTGGTATGCTCGCCTCTCTAGTTTTCTTCTTAAAAATGATTTCTCTAAAGGAAAATTTGATAACACTCTTTTTGTGAGAAAAAGGAATAATGATTTCACTTTAGTTCAAATATATGTTGATGATATCATTTTTGGTGCTACTAATGAATCTCTATACAAGGATTTTTCTAAAGTTATACAAGATTATTTTGAGATGAGTATAATGGGAGAGCTCACATTCTTTCTCGGGCTCCAAGTCAAGCAAACTAAGGATGAGATATTCATTTCTCAAAGCAAGTATGCTAGAGAATTGGTGAAGAAATTTAATTTGGAGAACTCTAAGCATGCACCAACTCCCATGAGTACAAAGTGTCAAGCTTGATGTGGATGATAGTGGTGAGGATGTGGACCAAAAACTATACCGAGGTATGATAGGTAGTCTTCTTTATCTCACCGCTAGTAGACCCGATATCATGTTTAGTGTGCGTGCATGTGCACATTTTCAAGCTTCTCCTAAAGCATCTCATTTGATTACGGTTAAGAGAATTATTAAATATGTTCATGGAACAATTGATCTTGGTTTATTTTATCCAAAAAACACCTCTTTTGATCTATATGGTTTTTGTGATGCCGACTTTGCCGGTTGTAAGGTAGATCGCAAGAGTACGAGTGGTACATGTTAATTCTTAGGTAATTCCCTTGTCTCTTGGGGTTCCAAGAAATAAAATTATGTTGCCTTGTCCACTACGAAAGCGGAATACATTACCGTCGGCTTATATTGTGCCCAAGTTTTGCGGATAAAACAAAGTTCAGTTGACTATGATTTGGATTTTTAAAATATAAAAATCTTTTGTGATAACACTAGTGCTATCAATATTTAAAAAAATTCGGTTTTGCATTCTAGAACCAAGCATATTGATATGCGTCATCATTTCTTACGCGATCATGTAGAGAGACAAGATGTTTTCCCTTATGTTTGTTAACACAAAATCTCAATTAGCAGACATCTTTACCAAGCCTCTTAGTGAAGATGATTTTTGTCGTATAAGAAATGGTTTGGGTTTATGCACTATGTGAAAGTTCTACTTGCTTGCATGATTAATTACATTTCACATGCATTTTTGTTTATATTTTTTTACCCCATTTTGATGGTGACAAAGGGGGAGAGAAATCTCCTCATTTGTGCACATAGTAAGGGGGAGCTCTTAGATAGGGGGAGCTACTATCTATAATGGTTGGTTGTCATCATCAAAAAGGGAGAGATTGTTAGCCCTTATGTTTTGATGATATTTTATAACCATCATTATCGGTACTAATTGCTTGTTGAGTGATATTATAGTTAATATACGTATCAAGCTTGTTAGTATCATGTATGGAGGATTGGATGAAATATGAGCTACAACGATGATATCTAAAGGAGGAGGAGGCATAGTGATGAAGCAATATTAATTCAAGAACAACAAATGCAATGAGAAGCTTTATCAACTCAAGCTATATCAAGACTCAAAGAATTATAATTCTATGTGAGGATATTAGCTAGTTTTTCTTTTCTCTCTAGTGCTAGAATGTAGGCAAATAGTTTTAGATTTCACTTGAAGCTATTGGGATATCACACACACATTTTCATACTTATATTTTTAAGTGTTTTGACAAAATATCATTTTTCACAAGTATGAGGACCTACTCGTAAAATTCATTTTCTAAACAATTTGTTTTTAGTGTTAAAAATATTTTACAAAGTTTTAGTTTTTTGGAAGTCATTTAAATATTTTACAGATTTTTTATAGAGTCAAAAACAGGTTTTAAAATAGTGTCTGTTTGTATCAGTTCGCGATCGACCGCCACAGTCGATCGCGCCTGTGTTCTTTTCTGAGTGGGCAGCAGAAACTTTCGCGATCGACCGCCACGGTCGACCATCGGCTTAAAAATTCCCACAGTCGACCGCTACGGTCGACCGTAATAGTTTCTGGAATTTTAGTGAACCTCGAAAGTAGCTCGCGATCGACCGTGAGATTTTCACAGTTGACCGCTGCTTACTCAAATGGTCTTTTTGGTACAGATTTTAGACGCCGATTTTTCCAGGTTTTGGGGGATTTGGGTATGGGTTTAAACTGCTGTGTTTTCTCCTATTTAAACCCCTTATACTCCTTCTTCTTGAACTGTTCCAAACATTTTGAAAAAGCAGAGATTTGTTTTTCCTGAGAGCAACGTTCAAAACCTGGTTTTCCTCTGTTTTTAGTTTCACTTCCCAGCTTCGGTATAATCTTTCTCCTTGCCATAGGGACATTGTAAAGAGAGAGTTTTTACACTGTTACTACTATTGAGAGCTTGATCTTGTGGTGATCAATGTGTAGTTGTGAGATCTTATGGAGATCGTTGTGTAGAAGAAGTTCCGGCTTCCAAACCGGGTTGTGTAGTGGATTCTCCTCGATAGTGAGGAGCGGGGACGTAGGTCAGCGGGCCAAACCTCGTTAACACATTACACGTTACTTGGATAACGATTTCTAACTCTATCTCATTTTTTATAGTTGTTTATTTTTTGGTTTGTTGCTTATCTCATTTTTATTGCACTATTATATCCTTAAGACCCTAATCACCTCCTCTAGGATTCAACAGGCTTGTTCCGCCTTCTCACGCGAGGATAAGAAACGGAATTATAATGGCGATTTTTTCATCTGGATCTCGTGAGGAAAAATTTCATGAACCTCTTTCCCTCTAAAATTTCTCCACTAAAATTTCCCCCCTAAAAATTTCCCCCAATCTGGTGAGAGATCCTGTAAAAATTTTCCCCCGTATTGTTTCCCTCTACCCACCTCTCCGCCCAACCCTCCACCTACCTCTCCGCTCGCCCCTCCCTCTCACGCTTCCTCTTAACTGCATCATGCCCAATCCCAAACCCTAGCTTACAACCTCCAGAACCTCCACCCCGAACTCACCTTCGATGTCGGCGGGGACCTCGACGACCTTACTCAATCTCCGGCGAGCAAAACCCCGCCGCCTTTCTCCCCCCAAAAAGACAAATGTCCGTTTCTTCACTTTACTTCCTAATTTGAATTTTTGGTTGTATTTGTTCATCCAGATTATGATTTTCAATTGACTTGGATTTTTATTGGAACATTGATCATTAGACTACCAGCAGAGGGTTGATATAATCCAAGATTTAAGATTTGAGACTACGACGGTCAAAGTGAAGGTGACCCCTGATGGTTCGGTTCAGGTACTTCAAATTGCAAAATTGTAGTTTTGTGTATTTTTTTTCTTGAAGAAATCAATTGTTCTCTGGTGAAAATTTTTGAATATCTAAAAAGTTTGGATTGTTGTTCCTTAATTTTCTTAGAACATATATGTATGGCATGTAGAAATTGCATCAAGTTATTTTAATTTCAAAAAGATGGGAGTTCACATGCAATGGCTATCAAACTTGATAAGTTTAAGAAGTTTATAAATTTTCTGCGAGACTGTGGGAAACTAATACATCTTATTTTCTTTAGGAATGTTTTAGATAAGATTCATATTAAGTAGTGATCTTGCTTATTATTAACAAACTGTTGAAACCAACACATGCGCAAGGTTGAGGGAAAAAGATGTAAAACTGACAAACTTGGAGTAATATACTCCAGTATTAAAGGACGAGAAATTTACATTTCTTAGGCTTATGTTCAAATTGGTTTCGAAGAGAAAATACATCTGCATATTTCTTTTACTGAGAAAATTTGGTATATGAATAATCTGGTGGTAAAATAGCCATGCAAGATTTGTATATGAGAAAATATAATAAAACAATAAGATGTAGCAAATAGTTTCTCAGTTGTAAGTGACCTACTTAAACAAGCTAGCTGGCAGAAGTTGGGGCATATAAGCTCACTAAAACACTAAAACATCTGTGTTAAGTGTATTTTACAATACTGGTTGACAGTAGCAAGGAGTCACGTCATAGAGCTCTAAAATCGAATGTCTATCTTTATTTCCTATTGAACTTGATATCAGAAAAAAAAGACCCAGTATGATTGGTTTTAAGTTTTAAGTTTTACGTACAGCAACTGTTATGTACATGACATATAATTTTCTGATAAGTTTAACTAGTAGTATCAGGCATATTATGATACATGACCGATGCCAAATTCCATGATAGTCACCGTGGTATTATGATATAAGTTTGTGTGAATGATTTAGGTATGGCATCAGATGTTCTTTGAAATTGTTCAACCTTCGTATTGTGGGTGCTCTTATATTAATGTTCTTTGTTAAAGGTGTTTTTTTATTTGTTTAATTGTTCCTCTCGGTAGAGCCTCCTGCTTTTTGAAGTTGTGCCATCTCTGAAGAGGTTGAAACAATGTATGCTTGCAGCTAATCCGTAGAGTATAATGTTGTTTTCATGTACTTTGGATTACCATCAAAACTACACTCTCTAGACTAGTTTACACAACTACATTAAGTGTGGTGATCTTCCACTTGGATTGTCATCAAAATTTTAGTAGTGAAGGAGAGTACTTTGGGACAGTGTATTGTATTTATCACTGCTCTAGTTAAAATTGTTAAGTGCTTTCTCTTCTTCAACTAGACAATGTAGTTAGTAACTTAATTAGCTAGGTGACTGAATTCATGCATTGCGTCGAGGTAAACATGAAGTTGAGAATTTCTTACGGTTATTAACGATGTTGAGAATTTCTTACGATTATTAATGACGGACTATACACATGCTTTAAGAGAGGTTGATTGGAAAGAATTAAGAAAGATCTAATGATATAGTTAACTTAACCGAGGAGATTAATCATAATGGAATGTAATTGAAGAATAGGGTTTAGGTAATCGAACCTGAAATTTTGGGATAAAGCGTTTGGTGTTGGTGTTGTATTGTTTTTGTGTCTAACAAATTTTTATTATTATCTGATGCAGAGGTCTCCTTTCTCACTCTTCAAGAGAATCAATGGTATACAGAACCTGGCTCATCGCCTGCAAGTTCTTTTACCAAGGAAGAAGTGTCCAATGTGGAATAGAGAAGTTTTGAGGAACTGAAACCTTAATTTTTGCAAAGACATTGTATGCTCAGTGCTTGTGGAGTGACATTCATATGATCAAAGTGAAATAATATTTTTCTCCTTTTGCTTGTTGATTTCTGACATTAATTCTCCAACTAACAAACAGAAGAGTGTTGTACAGAAACCATGACCTAACCAGCTGCAATTCACTGGTGAAAGTGATGTGATATTTTGACATGTGCACAGTATATCAGTGATCTTTTTGTTTGCCAAAAAAGAACATAAATCACAAATTAGCTACGCAGAAGAAGAGATGTTCCAAATTGCCCCCTTTGAAACTTTTACTTACATTCAGGTACACTGAGTTTTCTTTTATTACACATGTGACCTCGGAGTTTGTGATTCTATACTAGTAAACATGAGACTACTAATCATAACTAGGATATTTTGTATAATACCAAATTGTAGCGTTATTTCAAAAAAGATATTAAGCCCTCGTGTCTCAATTGAATTACATATTAGCGCATCAAATCTTTGAAATTGCTTAGAAGGTAAATAACGCGAAAAAGATATTAATGAGACAATTAGTTATAAATTTTTAGTAAGGACGAAAGTGGTATTTTTTTAAAAATAATGAGATTAATCTCCTTAGCCTTCTTTATTTGCCAAGCACAAAAGACTTAACCCATTGTCTTAACTATCGAATCCAAAGAGAATAAGATTATTTTTAACCCCAGGATGGATTAACTAAGTTAACCCTTCTCCTTAATGCATCTTACTTGATCCTTTGCCAAACGCAGCCTAAGGGGGTAAACAAGAAAATAAAAGAAATATCTACCCAATCAATTTATAACCCTACAATTCTTTCTAATCTCTCCATCGCTTCCAGTGAGCACCCCAATCTTACCCATCTTTACCATCGCCTGAGAGAACTTGCTCTTCCAAAGGCCCCCATTAAACGCGTTCGCCCTCACTTGGCTTGACGTCACGCTATCCGATCCTAAACTCTGGTCGGAGGTGAAAAGCCCACGATTGGCGATGATGTTGTTGTAGTAGCTGGCGTCAAAGCGGGTAGGTGATCGGGGGTCCATTGGAACAACGAGGCTCGTGTCATTGCTCCCTTGTGGGCATTGACGCTTAAGGAATGCGGCATATGTTGGGTCAAGGGTTGGGTCTTGGCTCACAGTTGAGTTGAAACTGTAGAGCCTGTTACTGAATGATGTACAGTGAGACCGACCAAGCGTATGTGCACCTGTGTACGTGCATATGTAAACGTAACCATATACAGTTAGTAACGGATCATAAAATCTTTGTGGGGGAATTTGATGAAGTACTTAAAAATACTATTTTATCTTTTTTTTTTTTTAGTGTATGGATATCTTTTGTAACTGAGCATGAAATTTCACATATTCCTTGGTGCATGAAAAGTTAAAGCTGAATTTTCCTTGCTACATGACAAGTCACAGTTGAAGGTGCTAATTTGGATATTAAATATAAAAAATTCATGTGAGCTTTAGTACGAACAAAATTCGATGTGTTATAACAAATTCATTTATAAAATTCATCGCGTATTTCATTTGCTTTTCTTTTCAGTAATTACCAGAAAGTGTGACCATCTCATCTTGAGTAAGCCCCTTATTGGCAAAGCTTTGAGTGAGTTGGCTGACACCAAGGCTCGGACCAGGGAGATTGGTGAAGGTGTCTGAAGACAAAGAAACTCTTCCATCTCTTCTTCCAGCTGGCACCTGATATCTAAATCCACCAGTCTACACAGTAATCACCAAATTAAGAAATGATTAGTACTATAGGGACAATAAAATCTTCAAAATTTGTACGAGATAGATATAAGACCCCTTATATGAGTTGAGAATAAGACATGTACTATATATATAGTTTAAACATTTGGATTAATTTGATTCATCTATAAGGCTCGATTTATTCCTGAAAACTTTAAAAGGCAATTTTTTGTAGGCTTACCCAAGCAACGCTGTCTCTAGCAGCGAAAGCAAGTATATCAGCACAAGACACAACTCCGCTACATGCAGCCTCGAGTCTAGTCTTTGCGTTGTCGATCACATCAAAACCTCGAAGGCTGGGATTATTGATTGGAGAGTCTTTTTCTGCAGTGTTCGATGACGTCGAGTCAATGAGAACAGACCCGTCGCATCCCTACAAAACCACAATGCTGAAATTGGTTAGCAAAAGGAATTGTTTTGGCACCATAAACTTCTTATCTCGTACATATATATATATATATATATATATATATATATGTCACTTCGCCTAAATGTGAAGGTTGGCCCACGAAATTAAACATTCCGTAAAGCTAGGATTGATGCTTTGCATCTATATGATCTAAAAACTTAAGAGCGTATTAGCTAGTTTTATAAATAAAGAAATGATTAGCTGTAACAGTTCCAAAGCGCACGCTAAAGTTTTTATAAACTATTCTTCACTGATCATGCATTCTCATATTATTTTACGCGTTCAGAACGTTGTATTGAAAGGTACGAAATTTGTTGAATTTATACATGCAACTAACTTATGCATGTATGTTGTGAATTACGCTTATTGATATAAACTACTAGATGGCTAAAACACTTTGCATTCGACTGTCCGATATGCTAAAAATATATATATAGATAAGAGGAGCAAGTACTATTTCTTCAATATTTGTGAAGTTTTCTCACCCTAACAAAACAATCATGAAAGTGCATCCTCACAAGCCCAGCACCAAGACCGGCATTGCCACTAAGCGCCCGCTGCACCTCACTCCTCACAATGAACTCAGCTTGAGGACATGTGTTTGCGTAGAACCCTACTTGAAGCTGAGCCTTGAGCCTAACACTCAAGCTCAGAATCACAACCAGAGCAATCGTCACTTCTCTCTGTAACCCCATTCTTCTCTCTCTCTCTCTCTCTCTCTCTCTCTCTCTCTCTCTCTAACTCTCTAACTCGATATTATACCCAAATGATATTATCTCCACAAATATTGCCTTGAGCACAATAAACCTTACTCAATAACTATTTATACACTTGAAAACTAGCTAACGCAGTTTGCATGGTGGTGGGCTCACACGCATTTGAATGTTATAATCGAGACGAGTTCAGCTCCGATTGCATTATTTAACTTGTAGAGATCAAAACGGGCACATCCACTTGAGTTGATGCCAGCCAAGATTCAAATTGAACTCCACGAATAGATAATTAGAGAGGAAATGAAGTATTTGCAAATAGATAAAATTTGATTGTAACTTTTTGCACACGATATTTGACTAAATGAGTACGGAGAGTCACGGGTTTTGGTGGCTTATTTGAAGTCCCGGGCAAGGGGACTGAGTAACTTATGGGAATGGGGGAGACTTGAAGAGAGAATGGACAAAACTTGTGGGGTTCGTTCGGACCTATTTAGGCAATACTGCGCCCGCAAACTTTGACTTGCAAAGAGAAGAGGTTTATACTGTACATGGCATTGAACAATTCTAAAGCCAACCAAAAATAATGTTGAGTTCGTGATGACTCAAATCAGTTGAGAAATAGGATTGGGTTTGGACTTTAATTACGATTAGTTATACTATTCTAATTAGAATTGAATTGACAGAATTAATTGAATTGGGAAATCCAATTAGGATTTAAGTTAGAGTTCTAGTAGGATTGAGAAAAATCAATCTCTATATATTGTATCAATCCATGGGTTTAGCAACAAGAAAAGAGAGATCTATATTCCACCGTCGTTAGGGGTGTGTAGTTTCATTCTCTTGTAAACTCTTCTCAAAAGAAATAAGATCTTCCCCCTTCTCCCTGTGGATGTACACATATCATCTTGATCGGGTGGAACCACGTTAAATTTTGTTGTTTGTTGTTTGTCTTGATTGCTTGGTAGATTTGGGGTTTCTTGATTGTTTAAGTTTTATCATCCGCAGCTTACGTGTTGGCCTTCTTGTTTTGATGATGATTTACAAACAATTTACTTCTAATATTGTTTGTCTAGTGTTTGTGTTTTTGTATTAATTGTAGACAAACAACATGTTGGAGGATGGATGAAATTGCGCTTCAACGATGATATCCAATGAAGGTTGGTAGAATAGTGGTTGAAGCCTATACAATTTAAGTTAAAGATCCAATTATAGGCTTCGTCCAAGTTTACCAAGTTGAGCTACAATGAAGATCAAGATCAAGCTTGGGTAACATTAGTTTAGGTTTTATATTATGTGTGTTAGTACTTTAATCTCAATATTATACACACACATTATATTGGTTTTCATATATATATATATATATATATATATATATATATATATATATA
>BQKN01000942.1:884240-900539 GCA_022839385.1 Asparagus kiusianus | reverse complement strand
AAAAAAAAATGGTAGTGTATATTTCTTCTCAATCTAATACGTCGCGGGCTTGTTCACGTTCCGATTCCCGGGTATTTTGAAAAGTGGGGCGTTACAATCTACCAAGCAATCAAGACAAACAACAAACAACAAGATTTAACGTGGTTCTACACAATCAAGATGATCCATGTACGTCCACAGGGAAAAGGGAGAAGATCGTATTTCTTTTGAGAAGAGATTACAAGAGGTTGAAACTACACCCCCCTAACAATGGTGGAATATAGATCTCTCTTCTTTCTTATTGTTAAACCTATGAATTGATACAATATAGATGTTTGGGTCAAAAGTTGATGTTTTCATTGCCTTCAAATCTATTACAACTTTGGTCGTTACGATACACTCAAATAAACGAGAAAAGTAGATCTTTTTATAATATCGATTTATACAATAAAAATGTAAAATAGTACAATTCTTATCAAACAACACAACAGACGTTTATCACCCGCTGCTTGCGTAGGAACTTCGCCTATGCCGGGTCCGTTAATATCCGTGGACCGCCACGGATCAGATCCGGTTGACAGATTAAGTTAATCAAAACTCTTACTTCACGAAGGAAGTAATCACTGCTGCAGTAATCCCAATCAAGCGAGATTACGGCTCTTCTCGAGATTAAGACTAAGCTTAAATCCGAAGGCATAGGGGACGGGTCTCAGATCTCTCGAACTCCACTCTTTATGCACAAGAATTCACTAAGATCTTCTAACTCTCGCTGTAAATCTGTGGCTCCACTCTCCAATTCGATAGCATTTTACCCTCTTGATCTCCGCTGTTGTGAAATGAGCCCCTATTCCTGTATTTATAGGCTTCGGTAGGGGGGTTTATGGATGATATCAAGTCAGTTGGGAACCACTGGAACAGATAAATCCTACGAAAACCGCTTAAAAACTATCAAAAACGAGTTTAGGGATAAAATCTACGTAATGGGCACTGGTGACCCATGAGGGGCACGAGTCGGCTATGACTGACCCGCGGGAGGTGCGGGTCGGCTACGTCCGACCTACGCGGGCGCGGGTCGGATGTGTCCGACCAACACGGGCGCGGGTCAGTTGCGACTGACCCGTGCTTGCGCGGGAAATTTGGCATTGGCTGAACTTTTTGGTGTTTTCCAATTTTTTGGGACTTGTATTTTCTATCGTTTTGCGTATTTGATCGTCTTGTTGACTTGCACGCGTCGTTAACTCACTTCATGCATTCGTTAGCTTCTTTCCGGCACTTAGAACTGACCGACAAGTACGTCGGGCACTTAGGATCTAACCGACAAGCATGTCGGGCGCTTTGGATCTAACCGACAAGCGCATCGGGTACTTTGGATCTGACCGATAAGCGCGTCGGGCGCTTTGGATCTGACTGACAAGCGTGTCGGGCGCTTTGGATCTGACCGACAAGTGCGTAGGGCATTTTGGATCTGACCGACGCGCGCGAGCTGACTGGCGAGTGTGTTCGGTCACTTGGAGCTGACTGATACATGTGAGCAGACTAACGAGCATGTTCGGTCACTTGGATGTGGCCGGTGAGCACACGAGACACAGTTGGTTCGCCATTCCGGTTCATACACTTGTCGGCGTCAGATAATCCTCTTAGACTAGGATAACAACGTTCGTCATCATCTCTCCGTCTCGAGCTGTGTACGGACACTTCTAGGCATTTTTAGACGCTTGCAATAGAGAGAGATTAATTTTGCTCAATCCTATTAGAACTCTAACTTGAATCCTAATTGGATTTACCAATTCAATTAATTCCTTCAATACAATCCTAGTTAGGATAGTATAACTAATCCTAATTAGAGTCCAAACTCAATCCTTCTTCTTAACTTATTTGAGTCATCACGAACTCAATGGGGAGAAGATAAAGGATATGCGTTCGGGTTTTTAGTTTGCATGTTTTGGGTTTGACCCCATCAAGTGAAAAAGTTTAACTTGAGGGAATATTTCCCTCAAATCCAATAAGGAGAGGGACCAAACTGCAAGCACTTTTATGATTGTGGGGCAAGGTCAATAATGTTGCGTGCCTTTACGGAAGTGTGCTCGACAACCAAATGAGTCCGTGAGTCATGGGAGAAGATTAACAAACTAAACACTAGCACAATCCAATTCAAAATATGACAAATCAAACCAAGCACAGAGATATACGTGGTTCGATAATTTGCCTACGTCAACGGGGAGAGGATGGGGAGATTCCACTAAATCAAGGAGAGTACAAAGGGCTATAATCTCACAAAATTACTCAAATAAACCCTAAACCAAATCTCTTAACTTGCTCACAAGTTCTCCCTCTCAATATGCTCAGTACAATCTCAAATCTCCGATTAACAAAACCCTAAATTCGTGTTTTAATATATATCAAAACACAAACCAAATCAGAACAGGAAATAAAGCTCAGGCCCAAACCCGACTGACAGTCGACCGTGCCAAAGCTCATGGTCAACCGGATAGAAGGATAAAATCTTGAAAACCATTATAGAGTTTGCGGTCGACCCGACCTAACCTCGCGGTCGACCGACTAAAACTCTAGAAACTACTTTGTACTCGTGCACCTTTGTGGTCGACCGCGTCAAAGCTCTTATTCGACCGACAAGCACCTAAATACCTTTCCGCTTTAAATTTCTTGAACTTTACCAATGTTTTCACCATTTCTATAATTCTTCACCTTTGTGAAGTTTTCCAAAAACCGAACCGACACCAATACCAAACAAACGTCTCACTTGTTGTGTCCAGTACGAAATGGAATAAATCTATGACAACGGACTCAATCCACAACAAGTCGAGAACCCAAACCCGACTACATCAAAATGACTGCTTGCGTACCCCCTCTCTCAAGGGATCAAGCCATCCGTAGTTCATCCAAATAGCCGTCAATGGCCTCAACAAGCACAAATGTGCAACAAGTTTTGACAATGATCAAACTTATTGTTCGGAACCTCCTTTGTGAGCATATCCGCTGGATTATCCTTTGTGTTGATCTTCATAATCTCCACATTGCCATCTTTAAGAACATCTCAAACGAAGTGATAAAGAACGTCAATGTACTTCATCCACGCATAAAAAACCTGATTCTTTACCAAATAAATAGCACTCATGCTATCATAATGAATGATGACGGACCGCTAGAAAATACCAAGTTTATCCAAAATTCCTTGAAGTCAAATAGGCTCCTTCACAGCCTTTGTAATTGCCATATACTCTGCCTCCATCATTGAAAAAGCCACCGTAGACTGTAAGGTGTATCTCCATCATACCGGTGTAGGGGTCTAAGTGAACACATACCCTGTAGTAGACCAGCGCTTCTCCAAATCCCCGACATAATCAGAATTAACATAGCCAATATACAACTACCCACTTCTAGTGTCCCGCTTATAAACCAAACCAAAATTGAGGGTACCATGAATGTACCTCAAAATCCATCTCACGGCATCCTAATGACCTACTCCTGGATCGTGCATGTATTTTGAAACCATGCTCACCGCATGTGACAAATCCGGCCTCGTACATACCATCGCGTACAACAAGATGCTAACTGTGCTCGCATATGGAGTCTTCGACATCAAATCTCTATCTTTAACTATCTTCGGTAAAAGGTCAGCTAAAAGCTTTAAATGGTCTCCCAAAGGTACACTGACTGGTTTCATATCCATGCTAACATTAAACCGCTATTGAACCTTCTTCAGATAAGCCACCCGTATCAAACAAATTCTGTCCTTCTCTTTGTTTGTGTCGATCTCCATACCCAAAATGCACTTTGCCTCACCCAAATCTTTCATCTCAAACTCCTTTGAAAGCTGAATCTTCAACTCATCTATAGCGGATCTGAAAATAGAAGCAACCAACATGTCATCAACATAAAACAACAAATAAATATATGCACGTTCTTTCAACTTACAAAAATACACGCAAGGATCAAATTTTCTCCGAGTGTATGAATGACTGATCATAAATCCATCGAATCGCCTATACCACTATCGAGGAGACTGCTTCAAATCATATAGCGCTTTCCTCAACCTACAAACCAACTTATCCTTCCCTGTAGCTCAGAATTCCGATGGCTGAGTCATATAAATTTTTTCATCAAGATCACCATAAAGAAATGCGGTCTTCACATCCAACTAATCTAACTCCAAACTATATTGCGCTACCAAAGCTAACAAAATCCAAATCGAAGAGTGTTTCACCACAGGAGAGAAAACCTCGTTATAATCAATACCTTCCTCCTGTGCATAGTCCTTCGCAACCAACCTAGCCTTGAACCTTACCGGAGTGCCTTCAATGCCCTCCTTCTTTGTGTATACCTACTTGGAACCAATCGCCTTCCACCCCTTTGGAAGCTCAACAAGCTCTCATATATCATTCTTATGAAGAGACTCCATCTCCTCCTGCATAGCTACCTAACATGAATCAGCCTCCGAACTCTGCTCGGCCTCTTTGAATGTAGTAGGCACTAACTTATCGATACTCTCCACCGGAAGTACATATAAAACTACTGCGTCGATATACTATGCTGGCATCTATATATCTCTCCTCTATCTTCGAACCGTAATAGAATCATGAACCTGAGCCGCCAGTCCCTGATCCTGCACATATGTACCCATATCCTCCTCCTTGTCTCCATGTTCACCTGGCGTCACTTCAGTCGGCACATGTTTGGGTCAGAAATTACTATTTTCATTGTCTTGAATCTATTACAACTTTAGTCATTATAATAAACTCAAATAAATAATAAGTTAATCTTTTTATAAGATCTTCTTACACAATAAAAATATAAAGATTACAATTCCTTCTAACAACACACAACAGCAGTTTATCTCTTGTTGCTTGTGTGTAAACTTTACCTATGTCGGGGACGCGTTAGTCTGTGGACCGTCGCAAATAAGATTCGGTTAACAAAAAAGCTAATTAATGCCCTTGTTACACAAAGAAAACAATCAAAGCAATGGTAACCTCGACCAAGTGAGATTACGAGTCTTCTCGAGATCAAAACCAAGTTTGATCCGGAGGAAAGGGGGTACAGGTCTAAGATCTCTCAAAATCTACTCTTTATGCACAGAAAATCGCCAAGATCTAGCTAACCCTCTCTAAAATTCGTGGCTCTTGGCTCTGGAATTTAGCAGCACCTCGCCCTCTTTGATTATAACTCGCCCCCTTTGAAAGAAGGCCCTAAGCTCGTATTTATAGGCTTTTGTTGCAGCATTTTCTGATAAGAATTGATAATTTAATGTTGCATGTAGTCAATAATCATTTAACCATGTTTAGGGATAGCTTCAAAACAGTTAGGGAGGCTCTGGAATGAAAGAATCCCAAAAAACTATCTAAAAAATACATTTTCAACGTTTTTGGGCGTGAGCCACCATCTGGTGGCTCGACACTGTGCGAGCCACCATTTGGTGGCTCGCGGCCGTGTGAGCCACCAAGCGGTGGCTCACGGCCACGTGAGCCACAAATGGTGGCTCACACCCACGTGAGCCACCATTTGGTGGCTCGCACCTATGGGAGCCACTGGCTTTGGTCCTTATCTTTTAGACATGATTCGCTCGTCAGGGGATTTATCGTTTTGTTTGGTTTGGGCTTGTTTCGTCCTTTACGCGCATTCCGTCATTTTATTGACATGTATGTTTCACTGTTTCGCTTCATGTGTTTTGTTAACTAAGAGGTGTCCGATGAGCGTGTTGGCCACTTTGAACTAGTCGTTGTGCATGCGGACCAGTTGGAGTTGGCCGGTGAGTGTACGGACCATTTGGTTTGCCATTCTGGTAGCCGATGAGCGTGTGAGCCACTTAACGGTGGCCAATGAGCATGTGGACCACTTGGTTTGCCATTCCGGTGGTCGATGAGCATGCGGGCCACTTGGCGATGGTCGCGGGCCTCTTAGAGTTGGCTGATGAGTGCGCGGGCCATATGGAGGTGGCTGGTGAGTACTCGGGCCACTTGGTTTACTATTCTGGTGACCGATAAGCATGCGGGCCACTTAGCCGTGGCCGGTGAGCACACGGACCACTTGGCGGTGGCCATTCTAGTAGTTTTTTGTTACATCATCAACGGTTCGCCGATTCGCTTCATGCGGTTATCGGCATCGTATAATCTTCCTTAACTCGGATAATGATATTCATCATCTTCTCTCTATCTCGAACTATGTTCAGGGATCTATAGGTAATTTTTGACACCTACAGATACCCCCTCCAAAGTGTTTTAATCTCGCTTCTTTTATAGGCCTGAAATACTTTAGATGTGATAGGCCCAACCTTCAGTCGGTGTAAAAGGACCTATAATTTGTTTCAGTTCTTAACTTCTTTAGTCTTCAATCTACCAAGTATTTTTTTCGAATAGATGAAGTTCTTCCGATGCTACGTTTATCGTCTGTCCGTTGTTGAAGTCTTGAACTAAAATTGGTGTATAAGTTTCTGAACTTAGCTCGTGCCATTGAGTTAACTTTAAACTGATCATCTTCATCGGGAATTCATATCTGAATGTGATTAAACTCCCTAGAATCATCCTTTAACCCAGAATTTTTTCCTAAGCCTTATTTTGGTAGAACTATCGATGCGTTGATCGGCATCGACCTTTACTGTAATGCATTGACCGGCGTTAACCTTTGCTATAACGCGTTGACCAGCATTAACGCCTTATTCTGGTTTTGAACCTACACTCTTGTTTTTTTTTATGATTTTACAAACAATTTCTAACTAATTTTGTTTTCTAGTGAATGTGACTTATTACAGGTTTATATCAGAGTTAAAGATCTAGATCAGCTTTGTTTATAATTATTTAGGTATTTTTTGTATATATCGTGTGTTATTCTCTAAGCTCAATATATACACACACTTAACATCATGTTTACATTGTATTATTTTATAAAAGTTTTGCAATACACCTCTTTATCAAAATCAAATGTATATGTTTACATATTTGCACACATATGTGCACATTTGCTAAAACGATGATCTTTTACAAATGGCAAATGTAATTTCCAAAATTTCTTCACAAATATGTTTAATATCATGTTTATAAACTATTCCTAAAGTTTTATATTTTTTAGAATTTATTTGATATTTTTTAATAAGGTTCATTGTTGAAAATTTTCTGTGTACATGTTTATGAGTCGACTCATGAACAGTATTGAGTCGACTCACAAACTACTACGTAGTTTACTTTTTATTTCTACTAAGTCGACTTATGATTTTGATGAGTCGACCCATCAGGTTGAGTTGACTCATGACTGTCATAAGTCGACTCACAAAGTGTGCTGAAAAATGAGTTTTGTTTCTGCTAAGTCGACCCATGATCTTATGAGTCGACCCATGGTTTATGAGTCGACTCATGATTTTTATGAGTCGACCCATAAGTTCTTTTTAGCCTGTAATGGCTACTTATGAGTCGACTCATGAATAGTACTGAGTCGACTCATAACACTGTAACGGCTACTTTCTGGTTTTGTCTTCTTCTGACTTTTTGGTCTTCTTACTTGGGTTCTTGCTGATGTTTTGAGATGTTATAAATACACCCAATGCATTAAACAGTCTGACCAACCAAGAGAATTGATTATTTAAGTTTACAAAGTGTTTAAGAGGTGTTTAATCCCTTGTTTCAAGCTTTGTTTCAAAAGATAAGTTTTTCACAAAGAAGAAGCTTTCAATTTCAATTGAGGAATTCATCCTCATCTTCATTTCTTCAGTTCTTTGTGTTTATAGAGAAGTTTATCTAAACTCTTTTATATAGCTTATTGATTGTTAATTTCATATTCATATCTTGCTATATTAAATTGAATTTGAATTTCATTGTTCTCATTTATCACACACACCCTTATTGAGCTTAGATTATTTCATACAATATATTAGTGGGTATTGGTATGTGAATTAGTGAGAGTAAGCTTCATTGTGTTCTCATTCATTATAGAGAACAAAACATTGTATTTAAACTTATATTGTGAGTATCACTTAATACACTTGTACACTGGGAGTAGTGTGTGATGAGAGATGGGGTCAAATCTAATAGGAGTGGCGTCGGTTGACTAACCCAGGGAGAGGTTATATCCGAGCATTTGAGGAGGAGGACACGGGCTAGAAACCAACACTTAGTGTGTATAGTGTGATTACATAGTGATTGATTATGAGAGTTTTCGGTGAGCTTGTAAACCTAGTGTGTAGAAGTGCCGTCTTCCAAATCGGATTGTGATAATGGAGATCTCCTTGAGGTGAGGAGCGGGGACGTAGGTCATGGGGACAGAACCTCATGAACATATTGTGTGTTTGTGTTTGCTTGGCGTTCATCTTTATTTGTGCTCACATCATATATCGCTTTCATCTCTTTATTGTGTCACATTTAATTTACACGTATATTTATATATCCTTGCATCTATTTCATCATATAAGATATATTTGTTTGTTAATATTGCATTTTCTTGTTCATAACATATTGTATATCTATATTGCAAGAATAATTTGATAATAAGTTTTAATTAGCATAAAATTAGATTAGATTAGCATAAGACCCTAATCATCCCCCCTCCTCCCCTCTAGGGTCTAACAATTGGTATCAGAGCGTGGTGCTTTTTTATTTAAGGTCTAATCACCTTAAGTTAAATATCCAAGTTATCTTTATGTGCTAATCCAATTTTTGATTTATCTCTTGCTTGCATATATACATTATGGATATGCAGGTACATTCAGTTTAGGATATGCCATAAATGTTGCTCCTCGTTTAGTTATTTTTTCTTATGCTCAATGACGTGTTAGATTCAAACTTTTTGTTCAATCTAAACAATTCGATTTATGGGAAGTTATTGAAGATGCTTATATTATACCCACTTCGAAAAAATCCAAGTAGAGTGAAAATAATAAAAGAATGTTTAATAAGAACAAGCTTTTGTTGGAATATTTGCTTAGTGTTTTTCACTCATCATTCTCTAATAAATTTGTTCATTTTGATAGTACTTACAATTTATGAAAACTTATAAAAGCACATCAAGGGGAGTTGAAGGCGATCCGACAAGCCTTGGAAGCCTCCTCTTCAAGTTCCATTGGAAGATCATGCACACGACCACTAGGAGATAGCCCTAGTGAAGTATGCGAGCTCGACAACGATGATGATATTATTTTTGATGAGCTTGCGCTTGAATTTGAAAAATTATACAATATTTATATTGATTTGAAAAGAAAGCATGATGATATGGAATCCTCTCATGAAACACTAATTATTAAGTTTGATCTCATTGCAAATGAAAATATAAATCTTAAAGAATGCAATGAAAATATGAGACTAGAAAATGCAAGATTGCTTAATGAAAAATGTGATGTCATGTTAGAAGTAGAGATTAGTAAAAATAAATTAAACTCTATGGTAAATGATTATGTTTATCCTACTTCTAGTAGCAATGCTTGTATGCACAATGATGAGTTGAATCAAATGAAAAAACGCATATCGACCATAGATTCAACTCTAAACACTTGTATTGCGAATAACAAAAAACTTATGGACATGTGTGTAAAGTACCATGTCAATTCTTCTAAGAAACCTACACACTACGCACACATGTATGATAAAATTTACAAACCGGGTTGTGATAGTGGAGATCTCCTCGAGGTGAGGAGCGGGGACGTAGGTCGTGGGGAGCGAACCTCGTGAACATATTGTGTTTTTGTGTTTGCTTGGCGTTCATCTTTATTTGTGCTCACATCATATATCGCTTTCATCTCTTTATTATGTCACATTTAATTTACACGTATATTTATATATCCTTGCATTTATTTCATCATGTAGGATATATATGTTTGTTCATATTGTATTTTCTTGTTCATAACATATTATATATCTATATTGTAAGAATAATTTGATAATAAGTTTTAGTTAGCATAAAATTGGATTAGATTAGCATAAGACCCTAATCACCCCCCCCATCTCTAGGGTCTAACAGTCCCAAATGTCAAGAATGTAGGATCAACTGTTAAAACCGATTCATCTACATGTATGGATCTTATCCTGATATTGTTGGATGTTCAAGTTATGAGACCAACTAATGAAGCTAGTGCGTCAATGACTCTTGTATTTATAGGATTTTTGGCAAACCCTTAGCCATCAATGGTTTTGATGAGGCTTCACCGACTACTATTTGAGTCGGGCTAACATGTAAATTGTTTAAGTCTGTTCTGCATGTAACGTTGTGCTAAAAGAGTTAACTCTTTTAATGCTACGATATTGAATACATAGACTTCGTCTTTCTTATAGGAATAAACTACCCGGCAACGTGTTAGACGTAGACTTAGGATTTTTGGCAAATCCTCAGCCCTCAAAGGATTTGACGTGCCTTTACCAATTACCGTTTGAGTGTGGTTTGTATTTAGATTGTTTATGTGTGTTCTACATATAACGTTGTGCTAAGAGAATCAACTCTCTTAGTGCTACGATATTAAATACGTAGACTTCATCTTTTTTTCGGGAATAGACTATCTGCAACGCATGTTAAGCGTTGACTTATTCCTACTTAGGCTTCAGGATAAAATTCCACAAACTTGGATTATGGTGTCTTTTTCACTCGGTAAAAGACTAAACCGGCAACGCGTGTTAGGCGTTAGCTTATCCCTATTTAGAATTCGGGATAAAATTTCTCGTACGTGTGAGGCATGGATTATGGTGTTATTAATAACAACCTACCATAATGTCGAATATGTGAGCTTTTGTCCTTTTTTTATAGTCAAAGACTGACTGGCAACGTGTGTTAGGCGCTGACTTATCCGTACTTATGTTTCGGGATAAACTTCCCCAAACTTAAATTCTTGTGTCTTTTTTACTCAGCGAAAGACTAAACCGGCAACGTGTGTTAGGCATTGACTTATCCCTACTTAGGATTCGAGATAAAATTACACGTGCATGTGAAACACGGATTTTGGGAGTTGAAAACATGGTGTTTTCTCTTGGGATAAAGACAAACCCAATACTGGAAAGGAAGAATTTTATATTCTATCTCTAGTTGTAAAGAAAACTTAAAGTAGGTTCTCCATTTTAAAAATCTGGGAAGGTAAAACTAAGAGAGGGATCTCCAATCCGAGAATCGAAAAGATTTGGATAATACTAACTGTCAAAAGGTTTGATTACCGAACTAAAGGTGTGTTTCTCATCTATCGAGAGTGAATTGCGGTTTTGGCCTTAACTATAGGAAGGTTTGACCAAGTAGGATTTCAAGGTGACCCTAACTATAGGAAGGTTTGATCACTCGATTTGAAAGTGGACCTCTCATTCATGGAAGGAATCAAGAGGGGATTTTGGTTATGGCCCTAACTATAGGAAGGTTTGACTGAACGAGAGGTTTGAGACGACTCTAACTGTAAGCATATTTGATCACTCGATTTGAAAGTGAACCTCTCTTTTCATGGAAGGAATCGAGAGGATATTTTGGTTGTGGTCCTAACTGTAGGAAGGTTTGACCAAGTGGGAGGTTTGAGACGATCCTAACTGTAAGAAGGTTTAATCGCTCGATTTGAAAGTAGACCTCTCATTCGTGGAAGGAATCGAGAGGAGATTTGGTTGTGTTCCTAACTTTAGGAAGGTTTGACCAGGTATACAGTGAGAGTGATAGTACAAATCACATTTGGAGTGTTGAATTGTACTGATCACTCAGTAGGAGTTCTTGATGTCAAGTGATAAATACTTAACACGAAGGGGTTTGACAATTGTTGAGGATTGACAGATTAAAGTTCCAAGCATTATGTCCAGACTCTAACAATGGGAGTGTTGAGTGCACTGACATAGCGAGAGTTTGAGTGGATTAAACCTGGAAGAATTTTAGTGGATCCACCATCAATTAGTTTGATCAGTGAGGGATTTTGTGGTAGAAGATTGTGAATCATCAAACACCAGTGGGAGCTTTTTGTGAGGGAAGATTGATCCAACAAAGTGAACAAATCTCATCTCAGTAAAAGAGTGCTTGGAAGTTGGTGAAATTGATCCCGACAATGAGATGTGTTTCATCCTTGAAAACATTTGGAGACCGAGTGGGAGTTTCTTATTTATCCCCATTTATAGTGACTGGGTTATCCTTAAGAATACCAGCAATGACACTCTCCAGGAACTTCCCATTACATGGGTTATCCACCCCCAACTTTCTTTATAAAACTAGGTCTAATGAGGAATACTTTGTATTCAGCTGAATGGTCGGGTTATCCTTAAGAATATCACATACGATATTATTCCAGGAACTTCCTATTAAAATTAGGAAATACTTTAGACTCGTATACCTATTGGATTGTGCAGGGAATAGTTTATCCTCATGCACCTGTTGGAGGATTAAGAAGCAGTTTATACTCGTATACTCTTCGGAGTCCTAATTCGAATTAATTTAGTGTTATGATGCCAGCTTCAACAAAGATTCAGATGCTATTCTTGAGGGCGAAACAAACCTTGGTGGGATGAAGGATCCTCCTGTGGTACACAAGGATCCGAAATATTAGCAGTTTCCTCCTGATTTTTGAAAGGTGGCAACTTGATCTTGTTGTTTACAAGTAGGGATTCAAAAAAAGCTGGAACGTCTTCATCCTTGAAGGATTACTCTTTTTGGAGTCTTGCATCAGGAGTCTTTTGCTGTCTCTGGGATTGCTGCTATGACATCTGATTAGCGTCAACGGCTACTGCATGTGCCTTCCCTTTACCACGGGAGCCGAGGTTCAAGTTCGGAGGGTTAGCCGTCGGTTGGCTCCTCTCGGCCTTCTTCCTTCTGAGGAAGCGTTCATCCTGCTCTCCGTGCACCTTCAATTCTCTCTAAGTCTTAGACAGTGCTACTCCTATAACTTCCAAGATATTAAAGGATAGGTTGTTATGATAGGTTTGGAGGATAAAGTCCTCTGTAACTGGATCTTGGTAATTCATTATCTTATTTCGGAAGCGCTTGACAAAGTCGTCGACCATCTTTTCGTCTTCTTGTTTCTCCTTAAAGAACGTCTTGATTAATACCCGGTGTCATCATCAATGAAATTACTAAGAAATGAGCTTTCCATGTTATCCCAGTTGTTGACGCTTCCAAGCTTGAGACGATGGTACCAATCGAAGGCAGCCCCACGAAGGGTGCCCATGAATGACCAAACTATCAAGGCTTTATTGCCAGAAATCATGCCCAAGTAGGACTTGAAGTAGTTCAAATGTTGAGTGGTGAGCCCTTCCCGTCGAATGGAGTGAAGTTGATCAGGTTAAACTTCGCTGGGTACGGGATCGACTCCTACTCTCTCAGGTAAGGACATGGAGTACCGGTCTTCTTCACCTCTCGAGCAGACATCAGAGCGTTGATTTTGCTCTCAAGGTCTTTCATCTTTTAATCCTTGTCTATATCATACTTTGGATGATTTTTGAGAGGAACAACACGGACACCCCTGATATTGTCATCTTTGGTGGGACTACCCCCAGCGTTGTTGTCTTTAGTGGGGCCACCCCTAGCGTTTTGGTCAATGGGAGGGTTATCAGCATTGAGATGTTCGTCCATGTCTGAATTGCCACTTGCCCGGTAAGCATTATTGTGATGACTAGATTCGCCAATCTGATTAGACAAAGCCCGAATCTGTTGGCCATGTGTTTCCCTTATCTACTGCATAGCTATTTCTATTTCAAATTTAAAATTCTCTCTCTGCTTGGCCAGAGTGTCTTTAAGAATTTTGGCTATTTGCTCGGTGTTGAACATAAATGCCTCGTGAGATTGTCCTGGACTGGATACCGTATTGTCAGAAGCAACTGTAGAGTTGGCATTTGATACTTCATCCTCTGAGGATAGTCCTCTATTCATCCTCTGATAGTCCTTTTGTCTAATGGTTTCCGATCGCAACCGCGTTAGACGATGCGATATGAGGGGGTCAGAACTAGAAGGTCGAGTCGATTTTCCCTTATCAGGTATATTAATTATGACTTCTGTAAGTTCGTCACCTTGAACGGCTGATCGTTTCTTGCGTAAACGCTTTGGCTTAGACTTTGACGCTTTAGAGGAAAACCTTTGGAATACTGAGACCCTCTGTGGAGTGATCTTGGGGTAGCTACAAGCTGATAATACTGCCCTAATTAGTTTGATGCACGGACAATGAAAGTCCGTCTCCCGGGTATCTCTCTTTCGAGATCTGTTCGTACCCCCAGCCTGATAGTACAACTCATCGGCATGATGACCAAAACAATCTATCTTATGTTGGCACGACTTCTCAGGTATAACATTGTAGTCTGACAAACACGTTTTCTTCTGAGGATTCGCTGCCTTGTTGGTATTCTCAAAAATCACACGTTTGGAGCCTCGTTTTCGTGAGCATAGGGCCTCAACGGGCTCTTAGACAATGACACACAGTCCGAGGCAGTCAGTTATAGGGGTTTTCCCATTATAGAAAGCTTTCATATTGTTACGAGGGCATGTGTGACTCCCAATTCGATGAGTTACTCGGGGTTCGTATACTGGCCCCAAGCGTTCTTTGACTGGAGTTTTGCCTTGATCCTCATGAAAAGGAACAAGGCGGTCTGCCATTGCTTTCTTGTCTTTGGACAAGTTCACACTATCGCAGGACTTGACCGGAGGTGCGGGATCGATTGGAACGGAAACAAAACTCGATGGAACCGAAAAAACAGGCATGGGGGCAAGTCTGGCTTGGCCCTGGTGCGGGTCACCTTGGGGTGAATCGCGTTTTTTGGTCTTTTTGACCGCTGTTTTGAGCTTCGGCCTCCAAACTTGGTGCAGTTTTGCTAGTACCTTAGCCACCTCTTGCTTCTGCAACTCTTGGGCCTTCTGCACAAGAATCCATGCACGCACAAGGAGTGCGTGACACTTTTTGATGCGTTCCTCAAGGGTTGAACGGGTCCTTTTGACTTGGATCCATTCATTTGTTGCTGGTTTGGAGGAGGGACCGTTTGCTCGCTATTGAGGTACTCAACGCTCCTTGAATTTTAGATCTGCTTCGTAACGGATCCCGTCTACATGCTCCAAAGCCTTATCAAATTAGCGCGTGAGGCGTTGCCGCTGTCCTTAGAGAGCTCTCTTCGATAACGTGGGCACGCCTCCAGCGGCTATCTCCTTGATTGAGGAGGAGTCCAGATCTGTAGATCCGACCTTGTTAGAGGTCGGAGGGGCGTTGTAAGGTGAGATTGCAGCAGTAACGGGGGCCTTGATCTTCCTGTGATTGTAAGGTGTGTAGGATCTGGAGGAGGAGGACGACAGATACTCCTCGAACTTGGCCTGGTCGAACTCGTACTCGACTTCTACGTCAACCGGGATCCAGATCAGAGGTTGCGACACATCAGCCTTCGCAGAAAGGCTGTTGGCTCCCACTATGGTCGTCAGCGTGTTTGGGTCAGAAATTGCTATTTTTATTATCTTGAATCTATTACAACTTTAGTCGTTATAATAAACTCAAATAAATAAAAAGTTGATCTTTTTATAAGATCTTCTTACACAATGAAAATATAAAGATTATAATTCCTTGAAATAACATACAATAGCAGTTTATCTCCTATTGCTTACGTGAGAACTTTGCCTGTGCTGGGAACGCGTTAGCCCGTAGACCGTCGCGGATCAGATTTGGTTAACAGAAAAGTTAATTAATGCTCTTGTTTCACAAAGGAAACAACCACAGTAGTGGTAACCTCGACCAAACGAGATTACGACTCTTCTCGAGATCAAAACTAAGCTTGATCTAGAGGAAAGGGGGTATGGGTCTCAGATCTCTCAAAATCCACACTCTATGCACAGAAAATTGCCAAGATCTAGCTAATCCTCTCTAAAATTTATGGCTCTTAGCTCTGCAATTCGGCAGCGCCTCGCCCTCTTTGATTATAACTCACCCCCTCTGAAAGAAAGCCCTAGGCTCATATCTATAGGCTTTTATTATAATGTTTTCTGATAAGAACTAATAATTTGATGTTATCTGCAGTCAATTACCATTTAACCGCGTTTAGTGATAGCTTCAAATAGTTGGGGAGGCTCTAGAATAAAAGAATCCTGAAAAACTATCGAAAAAATGCGTTTTTAGCGTTTCTGGGAGTGAGCCACCATTTGGTGACTCGGCACTGTGCGAGCCACCATTTGGTGGCTCGCGGCCATGCGAGCCACTAAGTGATGGCTCACGGCCGTGCAAGCCACCAAACGGTGGCTCGCGGCCACGCGAGCTACAATTTGGTGGCTCATACCTATGCGAGCTACTGACTTTGGTACTTGTCTTTTTGATGTGATTCGGCCACCAGGGGCTTTTCCGGTTAGTTTGATTTGGGCTTGTTTTGTCATTTACGCGCATTCCATCGTTTTGTTGACTTGTATGCTTCACCGATTTGC
>BQKN01000942.1:865322-884230 GCA_022839385.1 Asparagus kiusianus | reverse complement strand
TGCCATTCTGGTGGTCGATGAGCGTATAGGCCACTTGACAGTGGCCTGTGAACATGCGGGCCACTTGGTTTACTATTACGATGGTCGATGAGCGTGCGGGTCACTTGACGGTGACCGATGATCACGCGTGCCTCTTGGAGTTGGTTGATGAGTGCACGGGTCACATAGAGGTGACTGGTGAGCGCCCAGGCCACTTGGTTTGCTGTTCTAATGGCCGATGAGCATGTAGGCTACTTGGCGGTGATCGGTGAGCACGTGGGCCACTTGGCGGTGGCCATTCTGGTAGTTTGTTGCTACGTCGTTAATGGTTCGCCGATTCGCTTCATGTATTTATCGATGTTGGATAATCTTCCTTAACTCGGATAATGACGTTCATCATCTTCTATCTATCTCGACTTGTGTTCGGGGACCTATAGGTATTTTTTACGCCTACAGCACTCTAATGGATATTGTATCATCTACATAATGTGGAGCTGCATCAATCTCCACCACCTATGATATCTCCTCTGTCGGGTCGCTCTCCACCTGATGAGAGCTGGGAAGCTTCAAGATAGAAGTCACATTAAACGTGACGTCTCTACTCAGTACAATCTTCTTATCAACTGGATCTCATAACTTGTATCCCTTGACACCACGTTTGAATCCTACAAATATGACTTGCCTAGCTCGAGGTTTCAACTTATCAGTCTTAACATGATAATATGTAGGGCACCCAAATACCTTAAGCTAGTCATAGTCGTGTGCTGGCTCTCCTAACCACATCTCCATAGGGGTCTACCCCTTAATTGCAGATGAAGGAAGCCTGTTAATGAGATGGATCACATATGAAAGTGTCTCAGCCCAAAAGATCTTCTTCAAACCACTATGCTCTAACAAACATCAAATTTTCTCCAGTAAAGACCGATTTAACCTCTCTGCCACCCCATTCTGATGCGGTGTATGACTAATTGTGAAGTGTTTCTCCATGTCCTTGTCTCGACATAGCTGCTGAAAGGGGTTTGATGTGTACTCACCATCGTTGTCGAATTATAACATCTTGATCTTTTTCCCAGCCTGTAGTTTTAACCTCTTTTTTTACTCCATAAATATATCTAGGACATCACTCTTTTTTCCATGGTGTATACCCAACAATGCCTAGAATAGTCGTCAATGAACTTGACGAACCAATATCGACCACCAAGTGATGTAGTCTTGGTGAGACCCCAAACATCTGTATGCACGTAATCCAGGATGCCCCTTGTCTAATGAATGGCAGTCCCGAACTTCACCTTCATCCTTTTGCTAAGTACACAGTGCTTAAAGAACTTAACATTTCCACTCTTAACTCCCTTTAATAGTCCTTGCTTACACAATGCCTGCAGTGACTTCTCTCCGGTGTGCCCCAACTTGTAGTGTCAAAGTCTATTCATGTCCGCCTCTAAAATAGCTAAAGCTACCTGGCCAATCTCAGTGCTCCCTTTCAGATAATATAAGTTCTGACTACGAACTCCCTTCATCATCACCAAAGTTCTCTTAGTAACCTTTGCTACAGCATCCTTAAAGGTCACATTGAATCCCTTCGCCTCCAAAGCTCCAACTGAGATAAGATTTTTCTTCAGTTGAGGAACAAATCTCACCTCCTTCAATTCACAGTCTATTCCATCGTGCATCTGAATCCTCATGGTACCTATCCCACAAATACCACAGGATTGATCATTTCTCATGATAACAACACCCCCATCGAGTCTCTCAAATGATGCAAACCAATTTCGTCTAGGAGTAACATGATAAGTAGCGCAAGAATCAAGTATCCAATCTGATGTATTCAAGTGGTTCACCTCCGAAGTAATCAGTAGAGAAAAGCTCGAATCATCTGAATCATCGCCTCTCGTAACGTTCACCTCATTGGCCTTTCTGGCTCTTTTTCTTGCCATTCTCCTTCTCCTTAAACTTTGAACAGTCTTTCTTCCAATGTCGCTACTCCTTACAGAATGTACATTAGTTCTTTGCTAGCTGGTGATATCCTCTCGACTTTGACCTTCCTCTATTGCCACCTCTCGAATATGAGTTTCTACCTCTCGTCGATAAGGTCTTTCCTGAAGTACTAGTGTGGGAAGTCTCTCTGTCCTTCCCCCTCAAATCATACTTTGTCAAAGCGTTAGTTACTTCATTATAGCTGATAGAAGATCTCCTATTCAACAAAGTAAGCACAAAGGTATCATACTCCTTATCCGATAAGGAGCCTAACAAAATAATCGTCTTGTACTTATCTGATATCTTCTTATTAATATTCGCCAAGTCTGACAATAACTTAGTGTAGTTGTTCACATGAACTACTAGTGAGCTGCCTCTGGACATCTGAAATCTGAATAACCTATGTAGCAAGTACAATCTATTCTCAACACTCTTCATAAGGTACTTGTTATTGAGAATTTCCCACATCTTTATTGCATACGTCACCCAATCACACATATTTCAGCTCCTATTTCAAACAGGACCTTATCACCCCACAAGCCTTCCTATTCATCTTTTCTATACTGCTTCTTTATATTTTGGTGGCCTCTCATGAACCATGATGGTCCTCTCCAAATTCTGAGCATTGAGCGCATCTTGTTTGTCGCTCATCCACAAACCAAAATTGATCTTATCGTTATATTTAACCATACTAATTTTAGTATTCTGAAAACCAACTTGAACTGTACCCGCCATCTTGCTGCTTTTACCAACTTCTTCACCCATACTCACAAACTCCAAATTGTAGAGGAAAATTCAAACATGATAGAATTTAGAAGTTACCCAAGTGAACCCTAGAACGAATTCCAAAATAAATCTCCTAACCACACGAGGAAAGTAAAATCTTCAACGGCAATCCCAAACACTATCTCCATTGAAGCCTAGAACTCCAAGAACCAAGCTTGCACGACGAATCTTTCTCCACCTAATGCCAAAAACCTAGATCCAAAATATGTGCTCTGATACCAATTGTTGTGCGTCTTTACGGAAGCGTGCTCGACGACCAAACGAGTCCGTGAGTCACGAGAGAAGATTAACAAACCAAACACGAGCACAATCTAATCCAAAATATGATAAATCAAACTAAACACAGAGATATTCGGTAATTTGTCTACGTCCACAGGGAGAGGATGGGGAGCTTCCACTAAATCAATGAGAGTACAAAGGGTTATAATCTCACAAAATCACTCAAATAAACCCTAAACCAAATATCTCAACTTGCTCACAAGTTCTCCCTCTCAATATGCTCAGTACAATCTCAAATATGTATTAACAAAACCCTAAAATCGTGTTTTAATATATATCAAAACACAAACCAAATCAAAACAAGAAATAAAGCCCAGTCCCAAACCCGACTAGAGGTCGATCGTGCCAAAGCTCGCGGTCAACCAGACAGAACGACAGAATCTAGAAAACCATTACAAGGTTTGGCGGTCGACCGGACCTAACCTCGCGGTCGACCGATCAGAACCCCAGAAACTACCCTGTACTCATGCATGTTTGCGGTCGACCGCGCAAAGCTCACGGTCGACCGACAAGCACCCAAATGCCTTTCCGCTTCAAATTTCCTGAACTTTACCAATATTTTCGTCATTTCTACAAATAATTTGAGGGACCGATATAAATTTATGAAGATTTGAGGGACCAATACAAAATATCCATTCCACTATAAAGGTAGAGATCAAAATGGGCACATCCACCTCGATGGAGGCCAGCCATGATTCAAATGTCCGTGAATAGATAATTAGATATAGGATATGATAAGAATCAGCTGTATTTGGAAGGCTACAAACTGCAATATATATACAATTAATTTGTTGGTAACTTTTAGCACGCGATATTTGACTAAAAAAGCACTGATGAGATCGTCGCTGGTCTTGGTTGCTTGTTTGAAGTCACGGGGGGCAAGGACAGAGTAATGTATGGGAATGGGGAGACTTGAGGAGAGAATGACAAAACTTATGGGGTCCGTTTGGTCGTATTTAGGTGAGTCTGACTCGGCAAAGTTTGTATTGCAAGTAGAAGAGGTCTATACTGTACATAGCTGCTGGATATTGAACAATAGTAGCTGTGGCTCTAGTTGCATGCAACTAATACTTACATTGCAATTAAGTTCTAGCGAACCAAAAAAGGACCAAAATTGCGTGCACTGGCATCAAACACGGAAAAGCAAGAAATTACCTGGAAAACTATGGAGGAGTTCTTTTAAAGATATTACAACTTATTATACAATAACAATACATGCGCATCATCACTGGAAGCACGCGCACACACATACTTGCTCGTCAACCGTCAGAATATCTGTCCATTTTTACAGTACCTTGTGAATGAGAGATCCTCAATGAACATGTAAAAAATCAGGTGACATTGATATCATTTGAAGCAAGCTCGAGTTTGAAAATGTAACTTCAAGTGAAGGTTCAGATGATGTACTGCCCGCCATATTATCGTTAACAATGTGTATAAATTCCTTTGCCGCTGCTGCCATACACAATCCTCTTCTCGACAAGCAATGCACTGCGAAAATTGCTAACTTCTCAATCTGCTCACACTGAACAGGTAACTGCTCCTCAAATCTAAGGCAAGGATCAGCAATCTCATGAAATTTCCTGTCCTTTATCTTATCGAAAATCATTTCTTCAATGCTCTCACATTTTGTTCCCACAATTAGCTCAAGAAGTATGAGACCAAAGTTGTGCACAACATCTGCACCATGAGAAACTTGTGTAGATACTGTGTCAATTAGCCTAAAACTGGCAATCTTGACTGAATAGTCTGGGAGTATATAAATGTCACTAGATTTGAGGCTATGAGGTTTGATAGATGAAGAGATCTTGGACTGGAAATGTGCGAGACCACTTGCAACCTCGGTAGCTATATTGATCCTTCGGTACCAGTTAAGAGGTCCATTCTCTCTACCAGGCTGAAGGAGATCCTTAAGTGCTCCATTGGGGAAGGATTCGTGCACAAGCAAGAGATTATGACCTGAGCTTATGCAGCAACCAATGATTTTAGCAATGTTTTGATGGGAGTTACGAGAGAGAATCTCTACTCTATCAAGAATCTGATTAAGATTCTGTTTTGTCTGGCATCTAATTCTTTGGACGGTGACAAGGGATCCATCGCTGAGCACTCCAGGGTGCACTGATTCGTTTGCAATATCGACGAGCTTCTGATCTTGATTGAAGCCCTTGGTGGCTTCGTTGAGTTCTTGGTAAGTGAACACACGAGTCCGACGTGCCTTTGCAAGGATTTTTGGGAGACAAGATTGTTCAGGATCATATCGATATCTTTTGTTAGGAGTGTATCTTAAGAGAAAATAACACGCTGTAGCAACAGCGGCGAAGATAACAGTAACAAGTAGACCTGTTTAGAGAAAGAGGGGGAAAATGTTAATTTGACATAATAGAGTGAAACAACAGTAGAGGATGCTAATGGACTAGCTTATATGTATCAAAAAAAGGACTGGTCTCAAACCAGGTGTAATTTCCTATAACAAAATAAGAAACAGACTGAAGCATGCTGAAAATTTAATGTTCATTACTCAGGTAGGGACTCAAACTTCGAAATTCAGGTTTGTAGATACGGCGAAAACATTGGAGAAGATCAGGAAAAATGGAGCAGACGGACATTCGGGTGCTCTCCGGTCGACCGTGAGCTTTGGCACGATCGACCGTCAACGTGCACAACTTAGTACAGATTTTGGATTTTTGGCCGGTCGACAGCGACGATTTCGGCGACAAACCGCCTGATACTGAATTTTGGGTTCTATCGTTGTGTTCGGTCGACCGAGGCGTCAAGTGCAGTCGACCGCGATTCGGGTTTGAGCCTGATTTCATTTTCCTGATTGGTTTGGGTTTGCTGTTTGATATAAATTCAAATACACGTTTTAGGGTTTCTTTGGAGCAGTCAAGAGTTTGTTTTGAGCACAGAAAAATGAGATCTTTCTGAGCTATTGGTTAGGGTTATTGTTTGAGAGATTGAGAGCTTTGTTAGTAAGATTAGTTAGTTTGTTTTGAGTGATTTGTAATCTCAGTTTATACTATTTTTCTCTATTAGTGAAAACTCATCCCGTTCTTGCTCCGTGGACGTAGGCACTTGCCGACAAGGCCGGCTCTGGGGGTGTGCGAGGTGATCGACCGCATATGGTCCCTTAAAATTGGGGGCCCCAAAAAAATTTCTTTCTCTCGAGGTCCTTCGTGTCTTCCGACGACGCCGCCTCTTCGTCGACTGCACTCTTGGCGCCGCCGGCCACTCCTCCGCCATTCGTTCTTTCATCCTCTCCCCGTTCCGCTCTCTCCCTTTTATTTGGTTTCTTGGTCTTGATGTTGACATGTTGTTGTGCTTGGTTTTGTAAGGTTATAGAGACTAAGAGACGCATATGGAGCTGGAGGTCTATGTTGGGCTGGACATCGACCCGGTCGCCCACGAGAAAGGCCGAGCTCGGATTGAGGAGCTGCTGAAGGGTTCTGAGGGGTTGAAGGCTTATGCTCATTTGAGGAATTTTAGGTATATAAAGTCTGTGCTTGGCGGGATTGATGAGGATCTGCTGAATGAGGGCGTGGATGGGGTCTTGATGGACTTGGGGATGTCGTCGATGCAGGTATTTGTTTTATTGCCTTGTTGGTAGTGGGTTTTGAGTGTTGCATATAAGGCGTTTGATGAATTGCTTCAATGACAGACCGCCAGAGTGGAATATGATTGCTAGTAAGCAATCAGGAAGCTTTGTCTATAACTGTGCAGTAATGGGCTGCTGATTTGTTACAGACAGGATTTGCTAATTCTGCCTAATTGGGTAATCTCTATTATCAATTGGATTACTCAAGATTCAATAGAAGGACAACACGGTCAAGTTGTGTAACCCTTGTTGGCTTTGCAATAGGATCGGCGCCCAAGTATCAAACCTGTAAACTTCCTTGACTGATTTTGAAGAAACTGATTTGATAGTTGGCCGAATTTGATGATGGAGTTGCTGCAGGAAAAAGACAACCTGCAGGAATTTTATGACCAAAATAACAGAGCCTGTAGGAATAAAAACAGAGAGAGAAGAAGAGAGGAAATTTCGGTGGAGGAGTTTCTACTTTTTTCTTATTTTTTTTTCGTTTTAAAAATTACAAAGACTTGTTTACATATTTATAACCAATAACTAGGAAACCTATCCTAACTAGTATTCAACTAAAATTAGAACTCTATCTAATAACATGGATTCAAACTAACAATTCTATTCTAACTAGGACTGATTAACAACTCACATTCTCCCCCTTAATCTGGACTAGACTCTAAGTCCCTTACACCTAACAGCTCCCGCATCTCGATGAACTTCACCCTTGCTAGTGCCTTCGTGAGAATATCCGCTCGCTGCTCGCTCGTGCTCACGAACTCCACCTTAATCTGTCCTCGCTCAACACATTCACGAATGAAGTGAAAACGTGTGTCGATATGCTTGCTTCTTCCATGGAAAACTGGATTCTTCATCAAGGCAATCGCGGATTTGTTGTCGACGAAGAGTGTAACCGGTTTGGGCTCACTCCCAATCACCTCGCTGATTAAACTCCTCAACCACAAGCCTTGGCATGCTGCTGCAGTTGCCGCCATAAATTCTGCCTCGCAGGATGATAATGCAACCGTCTTCTGCTTCTGTGATGTCCAAGTGACCAAGCTGTCACCTAGATAAAATGCCATGCCGCCTGTGCTGCGCCTGTCATCAACATCTCCCGCAAGATCACTGTCAGTAAATCCCACCAACTCTTCATTGCCTCGACCTCGTTTGTACACCAATCCGTAGGACACAGTACCCTTCACGTACCTCAAAATATGCTTGACAACCTGTCGATGCAAAACTGTAGGGTGCTCCATGTACCTACTCACAATCCCCACGGCATATGTGATATCGGGTCGGGTGTGAGTTAGATACCTTAAGCATCCGATAATGCGTCTATACTCCGTCACGTCCACTGGTGTTCCTTCAGAATCCTTTCCAAGCTTTAGCTTTGCTTCCATGGGATATTGGGTCGGATTACAGTCAATCATGCCGAACTGACCCAAAACCCTCTTCGCATAGGCCACCTGCCTTAGCGCAATGCAATCATCTCGCTGATCCACCTCGATACCAAGATAATATGAAAGCAATCCAAGGTCACTCATCTCGAACTCCTTCATCATTTGTTGCTTGAAAAACTTTATCTCATCCGCTCTCGAGCCCGCAACGATCAAGTCATCCACGTACACGCCAACTATGAGTGTATCCCCTCTGTTACTCCTAGTGTATACTGCCTGCTCCTGTGTACATCTTGCAAATCCGATGCCCTTCATGCACTTATCGAGGCGTGTGTTCCATGCTCGAGGTGCTTGGCGTAGACCGTAGAGTGCCTTTGAAAGCTTGTAGACCTTGTGCTCTTGATTCTTCACAACGAACCCTCCAGGTTGAGCCACATACACTTCTTCCTGGAGATCACCATTTAGGAATGCCGACTTCACATCCAAATGGTGCACCTCCCACCCGTTCTGTGCTGATATAGCGAGGATTATTCTGATCGTATCAAGCCTCGCTACAGGTGCAAACACCTCATCGAAGTCCACGCCTTGTTGCTGAACGTACCCTTTTGCTACAAGTCTTGCTTTGTGCTTGAGAACGTTGCCTTCATTGTCCTTCTTCAACTTGTACACCCATTTGAGACCAATGGGTTTGGAACCCCGCGGTAACTCCGTGAGTACCCAAGTCTTGTTCTTCTCGATGGCCTCCAATTCCTTCTCCATGGCAGTCCGCCATTCATGATTTGTTGAAGCCTCAACGTAGCTCGCGGGTTCGTCATTGATAAGAAACAACTCCTCTTCTGGGAGATCAATCACCTCCGTCTCTGCATAGATGTCCGCAAGGGATCGATAGCGTACGGGAGTCATAACTGCAGCTTCAGGGGGTCCGAACGCGTCCAAAACAGCGGGGTTTGCTGCCTCTGCAGCAGTTTCTGGACTGCACTTTGTTCGGACTGCAGCTGGCTCGTATCCGGCAGTTTGCTGCCTTGTTCGGACTGTCAACAGTCCAGTTTTTCCTCTGGTTGTCGCTGATGCAGCAGGGACTGCTCCAACGGCTACTGTTCCTGGACCAGCACCAAACTGCATGCTGGTTCGGGCAGCTGTCTGTCCAGCACCTTGCTGTCCGGTTCGGTCTGCAGCGGCGCCTGCAGTCCGTCCAGTTTCAACGGCTGGAAATCCTCCTGCTGTTGTGCCGGTTGCTGCAGTCTCGCCTTCCACTGTTATGTCCATCCAGCTGGGTGCTCTCTCGTCTTCGTTTGTGCTCCAATCCCATTCTTTTCCTTCCTCGAACATGACGTCTCTGCTGACATGAATTCTGCCGTGTTGAGGGTCGTAGAGGCGATGCGCTTTGCTTCCTTCCTCCACTCCAATATACATCATTAGCGTGCTCCGATCGTCGAGTTTCTTATGAGAAGGACCTGCAACCTTCACATGCGCTATAAATCCAAAAACTCTCAAGTGTTCTAGGTGGGGTTTCTTACCAAACCAAGCCTCGTAGGGTGTGTGATCGAACAACGCCTTGGTTGGTAGTCGGTTGAGGATGTACACCGCGTGTCTAACCGCTTCGCCCCACATGGTTCCAGGCATATGCATGCTCTTAAGTAGGCTTCTCGCCATGTCCATCACCGTGCGGTTACGCCTCTCCACTACACCGTTTTGCTGCGGGGTGTACGGTGCAGTGAGATGACGCTTGATGCCGTAGTCTTCACATAACTTGGTGAACTCCTTTGACACGAATTCGCCACCACGATCCGTCCTCAATGTCTTCACCTTGTGGTCACATGCGTTCTCAACCTCTGTTTTGAACTTCTTGAAGGTTTCACAAGCTTGACTCTTGGCCTTCAACATGTATACCCACATCCATCGGCTGAAATCATCAACAATAAGAAGGAAGTATCTGTTACCCGCAAGTGTGGATGGGGTGATAGGACCACATAGGTCAGCGTGTAGTAACTCCAGTGGCTTCTGAGCTCTGAAATTTGCTTGCGAAGGGAACGGGAGTCTTGCTTGCTTGGCGACGAGGCATCCTTCGCATAGTTGATTTGGGTGCAAGATCTTCGGCAACCCGGAAGCCATCCTCTTTTCAGTCATCATCTTGAGGGCGTAGAAATTGACATGCCCAAGGCGAGCGTGCCATAACCAAGCTGGATCGTTAATGTTCGCCATCAAACACGCCGGCTTGCAAGTTTTTAACTCTATCCTGTACAATCGGTTAGTTGAACGTGTCACCCTCATCAAGAGAGCACCGTTCCTATCAAACACCCTCAGGAACTCATCAGCAATAACAACCTTACTCCTATCTTCAGTCATCTGACCAAGGCTAATAATGTTAGATTTCAAACTTGGAATATAATATACCTCAGGTAGTAGCCTTTGATCGCCGTTGTTGCACTGAAAGAGGATTGAGCCTTTCCCCTTGATCTCTACCGCGGATCCATCACCAAACTTGACGGTTCCCTTGATGTTCTCGTCGAGCTCCTTGAACTTGTCTCGGTGGCCGGTCATGTGATTGCTAGCTCCGTTGTCGAGGTACCAAGTGTTGTTGTCAACATGTGCCTCCCCCGCTGTAAGTAAATCCGGCATCACCTTCTCCTCATTAAGCAAAATGACACTTGACGATTCCTCCAACATAGCCATCATCAAGGTTGGCTCCTCGTCATATGCACGGGTGAGATGAGCCTCCTGTTCATTATTGCGGCGTTGCTTGTGACACTCCGACTGAAAATGCCCGTAAACTCCGCAATTGAAGCATTTGATGTTGGATTTGTCTCGACCACCGCTTGTGCTACTCTCCCCCTCCTGGCGAGCTGCACCTCCATGGCCGAATCTACCTCCTGGACGTCCTCCTCTGCCGCCGAAGCCGCCTCGGCCTGCCTGGCCGCCGTGCTCCCCTCCGCGGCCTGCCTGGGCAGCGTGGTGCTGCTGCCCGCTGCCGTGGTACTGCTGCCCGCTACCGTGGTACTGCTGTCCGCCTCGGCCTCTTTGGCCACGGCCACGCCCACGACCGGCCCCGCGACCTCGTCCTCGTCCGCTGCCATCATTGGTTGTAGGTGTTGAGAGGAAGCCTCCGCCGTTCTTCTTGCTCCTTGCTTGCCACTCCGCATGCGTCAACAATAGATGATCATCGCCGTTGTTTCGAAAAACACGCGCCCTCTCCTCGTGGGCTTTGAGACGCCCGATCGCCTCCTCGAGTGTCATGTCGTCGATGTCCCCGAACTGTTCAATCGTGGAGACGATAGTAAGGAATCTCTCCGGTACCGCCCGAAGTAGCTTTCTGACGACGTAGTTCTCCTCCATCTCGCCGCCTAAAGCCCGGATCTTGTTGACGACTCCTGTCAACTTCGTCGAAAAATCGTCGACGTTATCATTCTCCTTCATCCGGAGAAGTTCGAACTCGGACTTCAAGGTCTGCACCTTCGCGTTCCTCACACGATCCGCTCCTAGGTGCATAGTTTTCAACGTCTCCCATGCCTCTTTTGCCGTTTGCTTCTCTGCGATCACCATCAAAGTCTCTTCAGGAATCCCCTGATAGATGGCCGCCAACGCCATCTGATCCTTCCTGTGTTCCACGGACACGCCTGCCGCGGGCTCAATGGCTTCCCACACGTCTTGAGCCTTCATGTAGACTTTCATCTTGATTGCCCACGAAGCATAGTTTTCCCTCGATAACGTCGGGTATTGAAGAGTAAGCGAACCCACCTTGGTCGTCATCTTCTCCGAACTCGTCATCTCTTCAGATCTTGGTTGGTACTTAGGCATACACCGCTCTGATACCACTTGTTGGCTTTGCAATAGGATCGGCGCCCAAGTATCAAACCTGTAAACTTCCTTGACTGATTTTGAAGAAACTGATTTGATAGTTGGCCGAATTTGATGATGGAGTTGCTGCAGGAAAAAGACAACCTGCAGGAATTTTATGACCAAAATAACAGAGCCTGTAGGAATAAAAACAGAGAGAGAAGAAGAGAGGAAATTTCGGTGGAGGAGTTTCTGCTTTTTTCTTATTTTTTTTTCGTTTTAAAAATTACAAAGACTTGTTTACATATTTATAACCAATAACTAGGAAACCTATCCTAACTAGTATTCAACTAAAATTAGAACTCTATCTAATAACATGGATTCAAACTAACAATTCTATTCTAACTAGGACTGATTAACAACTCACAACCCTTGGGTTCACCGTTCATTGTGTTTTTATATTTGGTTTTGATGACCCCCAGCATTCAATTTGAGATTGAAGAAGTTAATCGTGTGCCCCAATTAATGTTAGCAAGGGGGGGGGGGGGGGTTCGGAGGATTTGGTTCATGTAGTGGAAGACCCCAATTAATGATAGAGAAGGACCATGTGTTTACTTTTCGCACGGGGCCCCTAAAATCTCAAAACCGGTCCTGCTTGCCGAACCACGTAAAATTAGTTGTTTGTGTTTGTTCCGTTATTTTGCATTGTTTGGTTTTCTCTTTCAGCGCTTGGTTTGGTTCCTCAAAGCAGATTGGTGGCTTCCGCGCACAACAAGGTTCACAATGATGACAGATAAAATACAAAGCCTTATGAAGGTACCGAAAGGTTTTGTATTAGGTTAATGAATCAGTGTTCAACCTCAGGGGAAACCGATTTCATACGTTACACATGGATGGGCTCCAAGTTGGCATGCATTATAATAAACCCAACAGTTCTTTTCAAAATCTATGCTTTAATTTTATGGATCCTAAAATGCTTACCAACAGCAACGATAACTTTCTTCTTGCAGAGCCGTCCCTTGCAGCAGTCTCCATTGCAGGTCGCATTCCCGACATTATCACAAGCTGCAAACACAAGGTTGTATTAGTTTCTCCAACTAATTTCTTCAAACAGAGGAAGCCAGCAATAGGCGAGGGCATACTTGGGTCATAATGTTAATTTGAGAGGTATCTACCTTAAGCTGTTATGAATCTTATGATAGCACTCGTTAGTTATAACTTTTAGCTTGATTAATTTTAAAAATGTGTTATACGTACTAAGCATTGGTACTAACTTTTTTGAGAAAAGACCAGCATCGATCCTTACTGTTCCTTATTGAACTATCTACGTGGATAACATGGTCTAAAGAACACAAGGTGATCAGTGGAAATTAAAAGTAGAACTAGAAGATATGTAATATTAACTCAAAATTAGAACGTAAGGCTGTGACATCGGCGAACTAGTGGCTCAACTAATAAGACGTAATCACAATCCCACACTCATCAAAAATCATAAACCTTAAAACCTCACTATATATGTATCTTAAAAAGAAAATAAGGGTTAATTGCACATAGACCCCCTGCAGTATCAATTGTTGCAGATAGACCCCCGGCTTAGCTTCTGTTGACTCCTTTACCAGGGGGCCGGGGAAACTTTTACAGGTATCATCCTTAGGTGAAATTAGCGAGTCTGTCTCGGGGGTAAACGAGTCAACAGAAAACATTTAACCAGAGAGCCCCCTTCAACAACAGTACTGACAGTAAGCTCAAAACACTGATACTAGGGGGTCTATTTGATATTAAACAAATAACTACCAGCGTAAGTAAAACTAACTAGTTACAAAGCTCTACTCACATCTGAAGCATCCAGTCCCAGCAGCAAACCCATCCCCAACAAAGCCCGGCCCACAAGCACACCTCACCCCGCCCTTCACCGCCGCGGCCTTCACCTCCGTCGCCCCTTCCACGCACTCCGTCCCATTCCCGTACCCTCTCGGCACGGCCCACTCCATCTCAATCCCCCTCTCCACCCTCTCCTCCCCCGTGGCCTTCGCCCAGCTCGAGAACCCCCTGCAACCGAACTCCTTGAACACCCCGAACCCATCCCCCGCCTTCCACTCGCTCCCATCCGCCAAAGGATAGCAGCACCCCCGGTTTCCGTTGTCGCAGTCTCCGTCGACGTCGGCGCAGGTGGATCGGCAGACGGAGGAGTCGTCGCAGTCGTAGAGGCGGAGGACGTTGGAGGAGGTGACGGAGAGGAAGGGGGTGGTCAGGGAGAGGGAGGTGAGGTCGGAGTACCATCGGTCGCAGGAGGAGGAGGAGGATGAGGAGGGGTGGGAGTGGGAGTAGTCGAGGAGGAGAGAGGAGGAGGAGGGGCGGAAGGAGAGGATGCGGAGGGGGAGGGAGGGGGAGGTCGGGTTATTAGGGGAGGGGAGGTGGAGGTAGAGAGTGTGGCTGCCGACGCAGGAGAGGCGGAAGGCGGGGATGGAGGAGGGGCCGCAGGTGGGGTCCAGGTGGAAGGGAAAAGGGATGAGGTGGGGCCCGCAACTTTCGTTACAGGCATGAGAAGCAGAGATGGGGAGGGGGAGGAGGAGGAGGATGAAGGGGGAGAAGAGGAGGGAGAAAGTGAGGGGAGACATTGGAAGTAAGGAGGAGAGAGAGAGAAAGGAGGGGAGGGGAATGAGGCCATGTCCCATGTGATATTAAGAGCGAGAGAGGGGGTGGAGGTCGAGGAGTTTTCTTGGGGTATATGGGAGCGCGGGCGAGCGAGACGGGGGCATGTCGGGTGGAGGTTTGAATGGGCTAAAAGTTTCACAAAACTCCCCCAGACTTTAGCCACATCGTGATGCAACAACGCTCAAAAATTGAAAATTTCACTCGACCCCGAAACCTTTTCAGGTGACCCAGAAATACCAGTGGTTATATGAAAATAGCTAGATTCAGAAAAATACAGATATTTTAAGATTTTTATTTTTTTTCAGTGAAATGATGGGAAACCTCCCCCCATGTCTCATTAATAAAAGTTTAATGAGACGAATACAAAGTACAAAAAAGTAATAAAAGCCACAAAAAGGAAAAAAGATAAATAGTTTCTAGCGCCGAACAAAAGAGGACTGCACACTACGTTTTTTTGTTATGTGACATGTCGTACTGATATTATATCTTCGGCTCTTTACCCAGAGTCCTCCGCCACCATAATAGTAATCATGGCACCATAACATGATCATGGCTCTCCAACTGTCGAGTCAAATGATCAAGCCCCGCAAATGTCGACAAAGTTTTGAGAGTAAGCAAGTGTCAAACCTTTTGGGGGTTATCTCATAAATAGACCCAAGATTGTTAGGGGTTTTGTGAAATTTACCTGGTCATTGGGCGGGTGAGCGGGTGGGCATCACTAGGCGCGTGAGAGTACGGGTAATCAGGGGATGGGGGTCTGGGCCTCAAAGCCCATTACTTTTGTACACGCATATGGACCTCCCCAACAAAACGTCCTTGTGGTCTTAGATTTACGGGGAGTTTTATTGTTAAGTGTTTCTTAAATGGGAACAGATCGAGAAGATGACATATTTAAATTAGTATAAGAACGAAGGATTTGTTTCCGTATATACCTTGAAATGATAACATATTTCTCGTTTTGCTCCTAAAAGCCACTGAAGAAGGGATTATTGATTCTTAAATGAGGTAATCTCTAGGAAAAGGACATGTTTAAGCGTGATTAGCTAGATTTTCATTATGACTCTTAAGCATACATTTGGGCCTTTTGAAAAATACTAATGGCGTGTGTGGGGCTACTCCACAAAACTAGTTTTAATAGATACAATCTTGGTCCAAAAACTAGTTTTTTGTTTGGCAATAATTGGGCTACAATTGAACTAGCTTCCTTTAGTTCAAATTTTAACCTCTGAACTAGTTCTCTTTTGAAGCACCTCGTATATCGTCCAATTTATTCTAGTTAAACAAAAACTAGCTCAAACTCATTTCTCTTTTGAAATTGTCAAACACACCATAACGTTTGAGTTTGTATCATTCCAACAAGAGAAAAACTTTTGTACCTTGAAATATTATTTTGTAATAAAAAATTTTGTTTTTACGATATGTGGCAACAGGTATAGTTTGAAATAAGTCTTTGAAGATGGTTCACATAAAATATTTGAGTCTATTATTATTACACAATTTTTTTATGGTAAATGTACAACCGTTATTAATATAATATATGGTATTTACATGAAAACCACCTTAATTTTTCTTCAAACTGTAATTTACCATATTTATTTAATTTGTTGATCTAAATCACCTTAGTCTACTTACATGTTCTCAATATCACGCATTTGCCACTATTCAGCCCAAATTTTTTTTTAAAATAATTATTTTACTCCTACTCCTCTCTACATCTTCTTCCTTCCCTCCTCTCTCCCCCTACTCTTGTTTTCCCTCTTCCCCTCCCCGTCCTTCCCCACTTCATTACTTCCCTCTCTTCTCCATCTTCTCTTCTTTCTCCATCTCCTCCATCATCTCCTCCATCTTTGAAGTTTCTCCAAGCCCTATATTTGTTTCTCCTCTCCAATAGTGAAATAACTCTTACATTACTCAAATAGTGAAATAACTCTTATATTACCTCATTTGCAAAATATATGCACGAGTATGTTGCTGGATTCTAATTAACTTGAGGTGCATCTTCTCCCTCTGGTCAATGATTGTCGAGATACTCCGAACAACTTCTCACAAACTTGGTGTCATACATATCTATCTGTCCCTGTAATACAAGGACCATCAATGGGGAGACAAAGAATTATTGCTACATCTTAGAGAGTAATAGTCAACTCGCCGACATGTAGATGAAAAGTGTTAGTTTTTGGCCTCCATCTATCCATCAATGCATTAAGAAGTGCCCAATCAATTTTTTGATCCACTGTAGCCTTGAGCATGTAAGAAAACAGACTTGGGCTACCAAAGTAATCATACACTCATCCTCATGTCGCCAACACATATGACCAAGGCTATAATAAACCATAACTAGCTCCGGTCCTCTCTGCACAACAATGTAAAATAACATTAGAGTATAACAATGAAATATAATGTTAGAATATAAAAGAAAATCATTATGACTTTATAGCTTATTCATGTGTGTACGCTTAAGAATTATTACCCAAGTAAATGATATAGTCTCCAAACGGTGTCGTGACTGATCGTAGAAGACATCATCACTAACCAGCCCAGGAAGCATAGTGTATATACCTACACATATAATTGGTAACTTATTAGTTCCTGTTGAATCAATAAGACTATAAAAAAAGCATAGAGGCAAAAAACTTATTATCGTTTAATTGATATTTACTTATTCTTGATGGACAACGAAACCTATTATGACCTAGTTGATTACAATGACTACATTTAATTCACGATGCCACTCCTTCCCAGCCTTAATCCATGGTACTTCTAATGTGCACAGATTGAGGTCATCCCGCTTATCTTTTGTATTGAGTTGGTAATGGACATGGTCCATTATAAATCGGCCAATAATAACTATCATCGAGAGGATGAAAATTCTCCTTGTAAGCCTTTCAGTAATGATTCATTGAATATTAAACTGAGCAATACTGATAATAAGGCAATTTAGCATCACTATCCTAATTAGAACTACCCACTAAAACACGTTCACATGGTACTTTTTATTATTATGGTATATTATAAGTACAACTGTACTACTGGTCATAGAGACAAACGATGTAAATTTTTACAATCTTTAACCTCCCATTCATTGTTGTTGAAAGGAGTAATTCTATATGATCTTATAGCACAATCATTTTCTACAGAATACTCTCATTTTTTAGAGTGTAACTTGTCGACCAACTTGCACCATCACCACGTCTCTTATTAAAATATGTGTTTAATATATAAAACATCCTTGCAACCAATGCTTGAATTAGCATAACTCAGGTAACCTTGAGTACACCATTAAAACTTTTAGAGTAATTAGTTGTCATCATACAATAGCGCACTCCACCATCTTTACATAACGTCCATCGATCTTCGTATTGCGGCTTTAAGTTTTGTTCAATCTAATTGTTGTTCTTCAACTAATAGGGACTTAGTTTTCTCACTATAGTGCTCATATACCAGTGTGTTAGCTAAACACCTGGCTTGCCGTAAAAGATTTTGTAAATTGACATCTCTATGTTTTTACTTGAAATTATCTCTTATATGCCTCAAGCAATACTAGTGATGATGTGGTGCTCCAAACCCCTGATGCAAGGCCTATGGAATTCTTTTCATCTAGTCAGAAATAAAAGTAATAATTATAGGACTTTGAATAGCAGGGATGAATATATAAATACACTGAAAAAACTACTTCCAACTCGATGTGTCCTCTACCTCAACAATTGCAAAGGCTAATGGAAATAGCCCACCATTTGTATCTACATTGATCGCAACCAAAAGCAATTCTTTGTATTTTCCATATAAATGTTTGACATCGATTCTCAAGAGCAGACGGCAATATGAGAACCCTTTGATAGAGAGTCCAAATGCCCAAAATACTCGGATGAACTTCTCCACTCTCGGTGCAATCTCTTTAGATAATATTTCATATTCGATACCCAAATTTTTTCTCTTAATTGATTCAAGATATTGCGAAAGTAATTCATAAGATTTCTCCTAATTTTCAAAGATTTTAGTCAATGCCATCCTCCGTGCATCGTATGCTTTATATTTGGATATAGTTATTTTTCTTATATCATACCCTTGTAATAATATGACCTAGAGTAAGATCCAGTTCTCACCTTACTTAGGGCATAATTAGCTTCAATATATAAGAAGAAGTTGATGCCTTATAATCGACATTGACAGTCGAATTATGACATGTATGAAGTCCGCAATAACTAGAGATCATAAATGCCTATTAGATTTTTTTTCCCTAACAGCTGAACTAAGCTTCCATGGACACTTTGAATTTCTTTTATCTTGAGCACTTGCATACTCTCCTTGAGCTTTCTCATTGAAGTACCACTTTACATGGTAGTTAGTTGTATTAGTTTTCACCAGCTCGAATTTTACCTGATTCTTAATTGACCATTTGTATGTAGGAAAAATTGTAAGGAAGAGAATAAAAGAAAATTGAACTGAATTCTTTGATTCCGATTACAACTTGATTACAAAAGAGAAGAAAA
>BQKN01000942.1:830243-855357 GCA_022839385.1 Asparagus kiusianus | reverse complement strand
GCTCTATTGGGGAGAGTCGATAAGTTGATGTTCGTCAGAGGTGTGATATTAACGTGACGTCTGTGGGGATAAAATTCTTTTATGTCTTGCTGGTGAAAGTCACTAAGTATTATCGGAGTAATGAATTATGAAACTTAGGATTTGAACAAGATTTTGGGTAGTTTCATTACCCCCACTGGAAGGAGTTGATATACTGGTTATTTATTGCCCTGTTGGAGAGAGCTAATAAATTGACCATAATCTGAGTGATTTTGAGGACTTATCATTCTGTTGATGAGAATCGATAAGTGGATTTTAACAGAGGAATTATAGTCATATTGGTAGTGATGATAACTAGATTCAATCTCTGTTAGGGTGATGACCATCTGAGGTGCAATATTAACCTGATGGGTTGAGGAGATACAGAGTTTTGAACGCACTCTGTTGAAAGAATCCATGAACTTAGAGAATAAATATCAAGGATTCTTCATTTGGAAGAGTTATAACGCTAAGGTGACCCTTGCGTTTGAGGTATGAAACGCGAGGTTAAGAACCTTCATAACGCTGGTCTGAGCCTAGCGTTTGAACATGGGTGTGAACTCCGCGTTGAGATTAAAGTCTTAAGTGACTTTATCTAAGAAAGTAAAAGATTTACGTTTTGAAATATAAAACGGTTGGGATTCTTTTACCGAACCATTTCAACAGCTTGATAGCTATTATAAATAGACCTGAGTGGTCACATCAAGAGTCATTCGACTCTTTCCACTTTCGGCCATTTCCAAGAACGAGAAATCTCGTTTGACTTTGGCGAGATCTCCGACGAACTTCGTCTCCTTCGTTCGAAAACGCCTCCTCCGATCTATCGTGCTGATGGCGCCACGGAGGACGGGTCCAAGCTCCAAGAAAGTCACCGGAGCGACTTCCGAAACACCGTCGGTTGAGGACGCCGGCGGTGTTCCCATTCGTGTTAGGACGTCGCTGTCATCCCCGCCGTCACAGGAGTTTCCCTGTCGTGGTAAGTGCTGACTGAAAGAACTTGCTTTGGCAAGTTTTCTAAAAACCCTAGATGGGTTCTTGATAACGACGAAGATGACTCGTTTTAACTCGATGAAAACGCGGGGTTGCCCTTTGGGTCTCGACCCTCGCGTTCCAATTTTTCAACACGAGGTTCAACTCTCGCGTTTGAGACTTCTGACACGAGGCTTGACCCTCGCGTTGGAGATTTTAACCCTTTATGTTTTGGGTTCTATCTTTATGTCGATAGCTCACTTATAGCTGCTAACATATGCTTTTGATTGTGCAGTGCTTCTACCAAACGTGCCGCTTTCGCAAGATCATCATTTTGGGTATATTGGCGGGCCTGATGCGAATGAAATTTTCAGCCTTCACAACATAATTCCGCTTTGTACTTTCGCCGACTCGGAAAGAACGGTCATGATTAGGTCCCCTCGATGTTCTACTCTTAGAATTTTGATCACTGACTTAGACATGGAGACCCCTGCTGGTCATGCCCAGTTTCGTAAACCAGTGTTCATATTCGGAGATCGAATATCCATCGAGGATCACCTCCTATATGCAGAAGACTCGAAGTTGTTGCGAAAAGTTGGTAATCGCTACTTCTTTCTTCCGAACATGAAGAGGATGTACCCCCTCTCCTACTTCTTAAATGCAAGCCGCCGTCGGAGTCTGACTTTCGACATAGTCAAAGAGAAGGAAAATGTGTCGTTTGGATCTGGTCGACGGGCTCATACACAAATCGGAGGGCAGCTCAAGGGATTGAGACCTGGTTTGTTCGAGAAGAAGGAGCTGGTTCAGGAGATGTCACGTCCAGCGAACATCTTTATTCGCCAATTCCTTGCAACTCAGGGTGAATTCTCTACCCAAACGTTCAGGTCCCCTGGATGGGTCTGTTCTGGAGAAGGAGGTTGGTGGACCCGCATGATCGACTTCGTTCTTGATGAACTTAAGGAATCACTCGCTCAATCGGGTCTCACAATTCCCGTGTTAGCTGCTCGACGGGGTGTCGTACAGAGTTATCATAACTTCTTCGCTATGTTGGAGAAGTATAACCCTGATAGCTGCACATTCTTCACACCTGCAGGAGAGCTAGGTTTTGCTCTTCATGAGATGCAAGCAATGTCGGGATTGCCACTTGGGAAAACACCCTACGAAGAGTTCATTCCCACTACCGAAGAGCTTTCTCAGCTAAGGTTGGCGCACCCAGAAATTTATGCTACTTTCTGGGAGTTGATGTGCCACTTCCACATATGTGCTCAAGTCTGTGAGACGCGTGGGGGAGGCATCATGCATACCACATGGGCAGAGTATCTCTTTCAGAACTTAAACCGGAAAGAGGCAGCTGTCTCCCGTGTTGCAGCCATCTCTCCCAAGATGGCCAAAGCTCGGATTAAGGCTTCAAATGCCACCTACACAACAGAGCATATGGAAGATGATTTTGAGGTTGGGATCGAGTTCGAAAGTTTCCACCACCAGGCCACGGTCCTTATTTCTGATGCGGCTCTTCTCGCGGGCTTCTTCATGATTTGGCTGAAGCGGTGCGTGGTACCGACAAAACCAGCTGAGGCTATATTAGCTGAGGTTGTGTACCCAGCTACTTTATTAGCGCATGGAAGACCTGTGAGTCTCCTAACCGCTATGGTCGGCTGTATACAAAATGGCCTGAGGATGTTGACCTCAGAACTTCTCAGCGCTTCAGAAATTATGGCTGTCAAGAAGAAAGCTGGGAGAGCTCCCTCGCCTCGTGTACCAATGCCATATACATATTTAGTGGCCTGGTTTGTACTGCACTGCCCCTCACTGATGACAGGAGTACACGAGGGCGACGACGCTTATATTCCCTTCGTACAGAGATTAGAGTCGGCCACGTGGACATATTCTTACATAGTCAGGGCTCGACAACTCCTATCTCGGGAAGATAGTTATCGGATTTTCTGTTGCGCTCCTGACTTTGACGGAGCTGATGTAGAAAATGCTTTCTTCATAGACTTGCTTTTTGAAGGCTCGCCTTCTTTGGAAGAGGGCCCATTCAACTGGCTTCTTATGATCAGGTTAGGCTACCTGGTCTACCGCTTGCGGGAGAAGTGCTTCATTGAGCCTTATGTGCCTTCTCGATTCGCTAGGCAATTCGGATATGATCAGCTTTATGTTGGCAATCCCAACCCGGCATTGGCTCATATTGGGAATTTGTATGAAGGAGCTCGCGCATGGTACTTCTTTTCAGCGGGAGGAACTCACGCGCACTTCACTTTGCCTAACTCGTCGGCTGGTTGTTCTACCGTTGCAGATTTTCGCAACTGGTTTGAAGAGGTCTCCCAAATCTCGGACTACGATGTCTATGCTTCCTGCATAAGTGAGATTCGAGAGTTGTATCGTTCGAGGAGTAGATCTTCGAGTTCCCGTTTGCCGGGGATAGAAGAATTCCTGTCTTGTGAACAGGAAGCATCCGGAGCTGTTGAAGCTCCTAGGAATTTGTCAACCATCGAGCCTCCCGAGGAAGAAACTCCTATGGAGATTGAAGAGGAAACATCGATTGCTGACTCTCCCGAAGAAAAGCCAATTCCAGAAGCGCCTGCTCTTGAACCTCGTCTTCTGAGATCGGGTAAGAAGGCACTTTCTGCTGCTGAACAAGGTGAGTATGACAGGAGGGTGCGTAAACGACTGCCTGTCGTAGCCAAAAATTCAAAGAAGACCAAGTTGATGGGAGACGCGATACGATCAGCACGTGCTGCATCTCCTGAAAACAGAGAGGATATTACGCTTCCCACCGCTCCTCCAAGTCTTGAAACGACAATCGGTGAGCAGGAAAAGGATATCTTAGGCTCCACATCAGAGATGATCAAAAAATTCTTATCTGAAGCCCCGCACACCTCTACTCGCACTGATTATGCGAACTGCTTCGTTTATCCGACTGCTCCACCCCCAAGCTCTGAAACACTGAGGGAGCTCATCGGACAACTAGAACGTTGGATGCAAATAACCATCGACGTTATTAGTCTTGGAGACGTAAGTTACAGGGTTTTTGAACCTCATTTGCTGGAATGCTTGGCTAAGATCAAGCATCAGGGCGATAAAATATGGACCAAGAACTGTCGTGAGAGCCTCGTCATCTTGGAATATGAGCTGGAATTCCTCTCCATGCTGCAACGTGACGACATAGGCCCAGAAGTAGATCGGGCTATTTCTGAGGCCAAGGCTTCAAGAGCACAACAGCAGATCTTCGGAAGAATTTATCCGAAACGGAACCTCGTCTTGCTCACCTGCGTGAGGAACATCTCCAGGTACAGAGGGACATGGGCAACCTGGCTGTGGGTCTCCGGGATACTGCAGCAGAGCTTACTCGCGCCGGTATCGAAGCACCTCAGATAAACGTTCGGCTAGCTGATGGTGTGGAAATTTTAAAAGGATTTGCTGCTTATTGCGACGGACTCTTCAAATGCTATTGCGACAAAATCGTTGCTGCCGACAAGCTTCGGCGAGAACTTGCAGAAGCAACGCCTAATGAAGAGGAGCTCAAGAGCAAGATTACTAAAGAAATCCGAAAGGCTCACGAGGAGAATATATCAGCGTTGAAATCTAAGCTCAAGTCTTTTAGACTGATGAGTCCCGATGCTTAGGATTTGCGCCATTTTTGGTGGAGGAATAAATTTGTATCATTTTTCTTTCAATTGTTTTCATCTTTGTATAACAATATTGAATGGAAATGATTTCATTTTGGTTTTCATCATCTCTTTTGTTGAAATATGATTTCAAGACAATGAACAGTAATGCAAATGCTGTAAATATAGTGTTAACTCAATATGAAAACAAAATTCTCTTTATTATAACTTGAAATAATTCCAGGAAATTTCAATCGTCAGAGGTGTCGTGTTAACATGACGAAATACAAATAGAATTACACTACAAATTGGCAACCCCCAGCCTGATTTAGCTAGGGTTTAGGGGGCTACGTGATTCACGGGAAATATCTCTTTAAGAATTTCCCATTGATTGGCATCATGAGCCTGTCTCCTTTTTGATTAATAAGGCGATAGGCTCCATTCGAATAAACTGATTCTATTACGAAGGGCCCCTCCCACTTAGGATTAAACTTCCCTTTGGTTGTGTGTGTCATCACCATGGGTCGCCTGTTGGCCAAAACCAAATCGCCTTTCTTGAAAGTCCGTTCCTTAACCTTTTTGTTGTAGGCCTTGGAAATACGGGCTTGATACAATTCGATCTGCTGCTGAGCTTGGAGTCTTTTGTCGTCTAGGGCTTCAAGTTCTTGCAGACGTCGTTGATGTTTCTCTTCTTCTGTGAGTCCCATTGCAATTGCAACTCTCAGAGAAGGAATCTGAATCTCGAGTGGCAATACGGCTTCACAGCCGTATACCAGAGAGAATGGTGTAGCTTTCGTAGAGGTCCTCACCGTTGTGCGGTAAGCCCATAGACATTCGCCGAGCTTTTCATCCCAATCGCGCCGACTCTTAGAAACAAACTTTTTGAGAAGCTTTACTATGGTTTTGTTGAAAGCTTCTGCAAGACCATTTGCTGGCGGATAATATGCTGTAGATGCGACGCTCTGAATTCTGAATTTGTCACAAAACCTTTGGAACCCAAAACTGACGAATTGTGTCCCGTTGTCATGAACTATTCGCCTCGGGACTCCAAAACGGTAGACAACATGGTGTTTGATGAACTTGATCACGTTGGAAGTCTTGACTTCTTTTAACGGGATTGCCTCCGCCCATTTGGAGAAATAATCGGTCACGGCCAGAATGAACCGGTGCCCTTTGGAGGTCGGAGGAGAAATTGGTCCTACGATATCCATACCCCATTCTTCGAATGGCCAGGACGCAGATGTGGGATGTAAGTTCCCAGGTGCTTGGTGGATGAAATCCCCATGAATTTGACACGCGTGACAACGTTTAGCGTAGTCAACCGCGTCTGAAAACATCTTCGGCCAATAATAGCCAATTTGTCGGAGACGATCTCCTAATTTAGCTCCGGGCTGATGAGCTCCGCACATCCCATCGTGAGCTTCTTTAAGGGCTTCCCTTGCTTCCTTTCGAGAAAGACATCGAAGCAAAACCCCGTCATGGGATTTACGATACAGAGTTTGAGAGACTGTATCGTAATAGAATCGGAGGGCCTTTCGTTTGATGGCGGCCGCTTCCTTAGGGTCATCGGGCAAAATTCCGTATAGGACATAGTCAATATATGGAAATCGCCAATCTCTAGACTCGAATTCTATAGAGGTTGTGCAGACTTCTTCCGTCATTGTCTTGTCTGAGCTTTCTCCCTTAGGAATCTTGGAGGAGTATAGTTCACGCCCTGCGACGGGGATCATCGTTTCGGTACCTGGAGGTAATGCCAGCGAAGTTGCCAATGAAGCCAAAGCATCTGCGTAAGCGTTCCGGGCTCGTGGAATGTATTCAATAAAGAATCCCTCGAACTTCTTAGCTTGCTCCAGCACTGCGAAGTAGTACGGGATTAAGTCCTCATGACGTACTTCATATTCCCCTCGAACTTGATTTACAATTAACTGAGAGTCCCCATAGGCCTCAAGATGCCGAATATTGAGTTCTTCGGCGAGTCGCATCCCTAGTAGCAAAGCATTATACTCAGCTACATTGTTGGTGCAAGGTTCGATTAGGGAAAATCCTCTTGGGATTATGTGACCGTTTGGGGAAACGAACACCACTCCTACCCCCGCGGTAATCGCTCCATGAGGGTTTGCTCTGGACGCACCGTCGAAGAATAGTTTCCACACTTGTGTAGATTCTTGAATGACACAAGCTTCGGCGACTTCGTCGGGTAATTCTTCATACAATCTAGATGTCCCTGGCACCGGATGATCGGCTAAGAAATCTGCCAATGCTTGACCCTTGACTGCCTTTTGGGGCATGAATTGCATGTCGTATTGTGACAAGAGAATGGCACACTTTGCGAGTCGGCAATTCAGAGATGATGGTTTCGTCATCAATACCCTCAAGGGATTCACCTTAGAGATGACGTGAATCGTTTGTCCAACTAGGTAATGTCGCATCTTTTGAACTGCAAATACCAAAGCGAGACATTCTTTTTCAACCGGATTATACCGGTGTTTGGCTCCCATCATGGTCCTGCTTAAGTAATAGATGGCTTGCTCTTGCCCTTGATCGTTATTCTGGGCTAACAAAGCCCCGAGAGAATGATCCATGGCCCTTACATATAACAGGAATGGTTTTCCTGATATAGGGGCCACGAGAACAGGTGGCTGGGTGAGATATTTCTTGATCTCTTCAAATACTTTTTGACATTCCCTATCCCAAACGAAGGATACCCCTTTCTTCATGAGCTTAGAGAAAGGTTGGCAGCTTCCCGAAAGATTGGATATGAATCTCCGGATATAAGCCAATCTGCCTTGCAACCCTCTGAGTTCTTTGAGATTCTTTGGCGGTGGCATGTCTTGGATAGAACGCACCTTTTCGGGGTCGAGAGAAATTCCCTTGGACGTGACAATAAATCCCAGGAATTTTCCACTTGATACTCCGAGAAATGATTTTGTAGGGTTCATCTTCAGCTGATGTGTCCGCATGATTTCGAACATTGTCTTCAAGTCTGCAAGATGATCATCCTTACTTTGACTTTTCACCGCTATGTCATCAACATAGCACTCTATCTTCTTACGCAGATGTTGGTGGAAGATAGCGTTCATTGCACGTTGATAAGTTGCACCTGCATTTTTTAGGCCGAAAGGCATCACTGTATAGCAATACACCCCCAGCGGTGTTCTGAATGTAGTATGTTTCTCGTCCTCTGGGTGCATCTTGATTTGATTATACCTGGAGAATCCATCCATGAAAGACATCCTTTCGTATCCGCAGGTGTTGTCAATCATGACATCGGTGATGGGAAGTGGAAATTCATCTTTTGGACAGGTTGCGTTAAGGTCACGGAAATCGATGCATATACAGACCTTACCGTTTTTCTTGGGAACTGGAACAATGTTGGCTACCCAGTCTGGGTGTTGTTCTTCCCTAACAAAACCCGAGTCTATAAGCTTTTTCACTTCAGACTCGATTGATTCCATAATTTCCGGACGAAACCTACGTTGTTGTTGTTTAACGGGTTTTGCATCCGGATCGATATTGAGACAATGCGTGGCCACTTTTGGGTCAAGACCGGGCATGTCTTCATAATTCCAAGCAAATACATCTATATATAATCGGATGAGAGATACAAGATCTTCTTTCTCAGATGGTGATAAGCTTTCGCTTATGAAGATTGGTTTGGGGTCGTGTTCGTCTCCCATGTTAACCTGGACCACTTTATCTTCAGTGGGTGGTTCGCGTTGTTCGAATCGCATATCCCACAATATGTTAAGACGTTTGATCCAGGGGTCATCGGTTGATTCTATTAACCCTTCATCACCCCCTGCATCTTCATCTGAGTGACTAGTTGAAACCATATTCACGGTCAGATTTCTAAAGAGAGGTCCGACACTGACATCGGACTCGTATGCAGATGTTCCGGATGAGTGATCCTGACGCAGATAATTACTTATCTCATTTTCTGAGACAGCGGGAGGTGTGACAAATCCTAAACCCCTTCTAGTCTTTTGGTAGTAATTTGGGGGTTTCCCTTCGGGGGTTAGGGACATTCGGATTGGTGTTCGTCTTCCCTTCCCGAAGTTTAGACCCTGTTTTTCGTCAAAGTCATACCCCATTTGTTTTATTAACCGGAGGGAGTTAGGTTCGTGATAATGGAATTGAGGAACTCCATCATCTTCCTCCGAACTTCCTTGTTTGAGTTGTATGGGTTTGACCTTCCCGAAACAGATCGGCTTCCGTCCTTTCCTTTTGGATGGGACTTTGAAGAAGGCCTTCTGTGCATCCTCTATTTCTTCATCTGAAACAAGGGATGACTCGATTGGCAACGTGAGGGATGCCTCTGTGCACAGTACGTGCCATGGGTTGGTACCTGCATTAGCATTATTCTCTATTTGTTTATTTTTAGAGGGAACACCAGACAAGTACGCCAAAATAAAATCTTCATTAATGCACCACTCTCCCTCACTCGGTACATTATTATTGTCACCCTGACCCATTACATCAAAATTTAATTCCCAAGGACAATCTTCATCAGGATCTAGTTCGATATCAGCTTCATTGCCGCTGTCAACATCTTCTTTCTCCTGGGATTCCAAGTAGAAGATGGAGTCAGTGTGGAAATTCTCGACTCCTCGGAAGGGGTATTTTTCTGCAATCAGAGTTCGGACTTCCCCCTCGTCGTTAGCATACTTCATGACCTGATGCAGAGTAGATGGGACAATGCGGTTCGTATGTATCCAGGGTCATCCTAACAAGAGATTGTAGGACGTGTCCGCATCTATTATATAACAGGTCACTTCGGACTTAAGATCTCCGATTTGACACCTAAGTCTGATCTTCCCCAAGGGCCGAGTGCTATTTGCATTAAACCCAAAGATGGTTGTCTGGGTGGTGTTCAGCCGATGCATAGGAATTCCTAACACCTGCATGACCCTGTAGGGCATGATGCTGAGCGCTGAGCCCGGGTCGACCTGAACACGGCTGATCTCTGACGACCCAATGTACCCTGTGTAGTACAGAGGTCTGTCATGCTTGTGTTTGACTTGCATATCTTCTTGAGTGAAGGATATGCAAGGTAAGCTCCTTGCCGCTTGAAGACATTGCCGACAAGTCTGTTCTTCAGAAGCCTCGGGAACCGGAATGATTTGAGTGATGAAGCTCTCTGTATTCTTTAACGCTTCTATCAGAGCTTCCTTGGTAGTGCTGGACAGTTTCAGGAGCTCATATAGCGTTATCCTGGCTGGTATGTTGGCCAGCTGCGCCATGACATCGAATTGGAAAGGTGCGCTCGATTCTCCATGTTCCTGGTGCAGATTTTTGTTAAACCGGACCTTTTTTTGTTTGCCTTTATCGGCCGGCTTCTTTGGTACAGAACCCCCAGCGTCTTGGGGCTGCTTTTCCACCTCTTGGGCATTCTGGCCATAATCCCTCAAGTAGGCTTTCCCTGACCGAGTGCCAGGGTTGTCTCCTGGATATGCTGCCAAGACAATCCTCTCTTCTTCTGAATCAGTGAGAGGCTTGAGGTGATCATCATTTTCAGTAACGGAGGGGCTAATCATGTTGGAAGACTTAGCCTTGCCTCCTTTCTTTTTGGACGAGGTGTTCGTCCATTGTTGGTCTCCCACTAGATCAGGGTGGACCCACATGATTTCTCCCTTTGGAGTAGTGAGGGGTACCAACCCCCTGTCTTTCTGACCGTGCAAGTCAGCGTTCTTCATATGCATCTCTCCTTTAGGAATGGGAACGACGCCATTTGCAGTGGTCACCGGTGGGAAGTCACCGAATTGGACCGCTATCAAGTTGGTAGACACGGTCTTCTGTTCGGGCTTCAAAGTGAGCACGTTTGCATTTACCAGATTTTGTAGGATGTCTTTGAAGACATAACATTTTCTGGTAGGGTGGCCCAGGAACCTATGATAACGGCAATAGTTAGGATCATCAACTTTTCCCGCCTCATCCGATTTCCTGATTTCGGGAAGCTGCAGTTTGTTGTTCTTCCGAAGTAGTTGGAACAAGGTGTCCACGTGCTCTTCCTTGAACGAATACTGCTTTGGCGCTCTCTGTTGATTTGGCGCCTTGCCTTGCTTGGTAGGTGGTGGCACTCGCGTATAGTCGGCTGCTAAAGTCTCTTTTCCCTTAGACCGCTGGGCATTTTGCTGATTGTGTTGCTGCTGTGGCTTGGGTTGTGGCTCCTCTTCAGCTTTAACTCGCGCCACTATCTCTTCAGCTTGTTCTCCTTGCGACACCAACTGTCTCCAGGAGAGACACTCCGCTACCCCCATCTGGGCAAGGAGCTGAGTCTGCAGGTTGTGCCTGCAAGTTTCAACCAAGGTTGATTGGGTCATACCTGAGGGGCATCGCAATGCCATGCTGCGAAATCTCTCCACGTAAGCCTTGATAGACTCTCCCTTCTTTTGCTTGGTGGCGAGAAGAGTTGGGACCGAGACCTCCGTGTCGTCCTCAAAGAACCTGGCCAAGAATAGCCTTTCCAGGTCTACCTATTTCTGGATAGATCCGACAGGCAATTTCATAAACCATTCAAAGGCAACTCCTTTAAGAGTGCCGATGAATAAGCGGGTCAAGATGGCGTCATTTGCTACTACATCACCAGTTTGGGATTTGAAGTAGTAAATGTGCTGATTCGGTGATCCTGTGCCATCGAAAGGTTTTAAAGTTGGGGCCTTAAATTTTGGCGGGTAGGGAGCCGTATCCCATTCCGCAGGATAAGGCCGCACCACTCCTTCTTCGCGGAGCTCGCTCCTGTTGGCAATTGCATTGAGACGAGCCTCTAGCTCATCCACTTTGGTGGACTGAGGGTGTGATTCTCTCTCTGTTTCCTTCTCGTTTTCGGAGGAGGATTCCAGATTGTGAGTTTTACGATCTGAATGTTCAGTCACTTTTTGTTTTCCCTTAGATATGGTTCTTCGGGAAGATTCAGGTTTGTGGCCTTTTTCAGCCAGAAGCTGGGCCAACATATCCTTCACTTGGAGAAGCGTCTCCTGTTGTGCTTGGAGCATGACGTGATGTTCGTCGACTCTCTTAGCCAAGTCTTCATGATTCCCTGTTGTGTAAACAGAGACTTCACGGGCTACAACAGAGCTAGAAGATTGGGATTCGGCTATCGCCGAATGTTCCTCGTTAGAAGCGATCCCTTTAGCTAACCTTTGGTAGTTAACCGCGCGAATGGCCCCTGTACGAGTCCGGGTATGTTGGTATACCCCTTCAAATTCTTTGCACCTTTCCCGAACAGTCGGGGAATGACTCCTTTGCAATTCTCCAGAATCAGGTTGCGAGGCTTTCCCTCGGCCAATCATATTGATAGTGACCTGAGGGTACTCAGATTCATCTGCCTTCTTTTTGTATCGGCGTCGTCGTTTAGCAGGTCTGACAACGTTGGTTAACCTGTCGAACACAGATTGCCGAGGCGTGGATGTGCAACAATGGCATTCTGACAGGACTGCCGATATAAGCCTCTCACATTGACATGAGTGAGCTGCTTGCTGCACTGGTTTCCCTCTTGACAATAACTCCCGCAGATCAGGAACTTGAGAGGAAACTTTCCCCGGGGGCGGAGGCGGAGATGGAATCCCCTGCCCTTGGGTAGGTGAAATTGGTTCTTGTCGAACGTGGATTTTGAAACCACGCCGATCTTTCTGAACCTGGCGGACCTCTTGATGATCGCGTTCTTGAAGAGCAACGTGAGGATCGCGTTCCTGAAGGGTAACGCGAGGGTCACGTTTGGATTTATAAACGTTAGGCCGAGGCCTTCGTTTAAATGATGAAACAGACCCACGAGGGTCATGTTTTATTTGAACGCGCCCCTGGGGACCGCGTTTAACTGGTGAAGCAGACCTGCGAGGGTCATGTTCTGGTTGAATGCTTCCCTGAGGGTCGTGTTTGTTTTTGACAGCTTCCTTCTGAGGGCTGCGTTTTGAAGAGGCAACACACCACTCAGGGTCACGTTTCAGCTGAATTAGCCGAGGCTCATAGTCGGGCTCATTGCCACGAAGTGAGCGTTCTATTTTAGGAACGCTAAGTTCGGCTGAAGCTTCAGGAACGCGATCCTCGTGTTGTGCCAGCATTCGGCTTTCACGCAAGTGTGCTCGTCGTATGGATCTTCTCCGTCTGTGAGCGGCGTTCTTCTTGGCTTGTTTCAAAGCCTTAGCAGCAGCGTCGTTGACGCACATGGAACTCGTCTCCTCCAGAGGCCGTTTGTGGCCTGACGTATGTCTGGTTGTCGCGGAGGTGGGATTTTCAACTAGCAGAGCTAGTTTGAGTTCCTGGCCGAAGAAGAGGGCTTTCTTCGGAGCTTCAGCAACAGAATCGATCTCCTTAGAGATCTTGTGGACACCACGCTTAGCCTTGGGGCTAAGCGATCCAGAGGACAAGGCTTCCTCATATTTTGCTTGATCAAACTCTACGACGAGAGTTTCTACAGTCGTTCCCATGAGGTGGACGTCGGATTGCGCCACCACTTCTTCATCGGAAAAGCTAGTCCCCAGCGGAGTCGCCATCTTTTGTATGTAGGAAAAATTGTAAGGAAGAGAATAAAAGAAAATTGAACTGAATTCTTTGATTCCGATTACAACTTGATTACAAAAGAGAAGAAAACATTCTCCTTTGTTTAAAACTGGGTTCTCCTTGGTAGCGATGGAGTGCCTCCTTCGATTGATTACGTCGAACTTGCTCTCCGTTGACGATCCGATCGTCTTTATCTCGTGGGAATGATGAACTTCTGTGGGAAGTTTTATACGTAACTCTTTTAATGAGTTTAAGAACTCTGAACGAGTTAAAACTCTATAGATAGAGTTGTTAGAACCGAAAATTCGGTTAATGATCAAGCTATTATTCTGTTGCTGAAGAATTCTCTCAGATTTGATCTTCTGAGATCGATTCAAAAATCCTATCTTCAAGGATTTTCGCTGCTGTTGAATCCCTGAACCTGAGTGGTTGAGATCCTCCAAAATTCGATCTCATAAGAGCCAGCCCCCTGATCCGATTATCCAAAATCTCCCCCTTTAACTCTGTTGAGTTCGTTGAGTTTTTATAGGGGGATAAGAGGTTGTAACTGCCCTCTAAATCCGCTCCTACGTGGGCGTGATTTCCTCAGATCGTGGGAAAACAGTTTTGAAACCGTTCGACTCGTGTTTGAACAAGTCAAACGCCCAATCTGGCGTTCAGAACCCAACTTCGTGTCTTAGGATGAAGACGCGAGGTTGGGTGTTAGCTGAACATTGATGAACGCGAGGGTCGCTCACGTTTTGGCTTGTTGCCTGCTTGGAAACGCGGGGGTCAGTGTGAGTTGAACCCCTACGAACGCGAGGGTCGCTCACGTTTGATTTGTGACTTGGAAACGCGGGGGTCGCCTGCATTTCCATAATTGTAACGCGGGGATGACTTCCGCATTTTAGAAGAAGCTTGTTGACTTGTAACCTCTTCTGTAAGGTGTTGCAAGGACCGTCGTTCAGTAATCCTCGCTTTTGTTGTTGTGGAGTGTGAAAGTCGTCAGATTGTAACTTCCACTGCAGATTGTGAAGCCTGCTGAATAGAGTTTCCATCATTTGTCGGAAGTGTCGTCGAATTATAACTCTTCTTGATCTATGTGAAAAGTCCTCCATTTGCAGTTTTCGCTTATCGGCCCGAAAGCTATTTGATTGTAACTTTCATTGTTGGAATTTGTTGGGAATCAACATCCATAGTGTCTTTTAGACGAATATTTGCCCACAACTCTCTATCAAGCAACTCACCAACTAAGTCCAACCTTTTATTTCTGAAATCATTCCACTGCTCATCAGCATCTCTAATAGTTGCTAATATAATATTGGTCATGTTGTTGTCGCAACCATCAAGATCAATCATCTCAAACATGAGGTCGTGTTTGTAGCGATTATAATGCTGCGGATGTAATGATTTAGAAATCTCTTCTGTTTCGATCGCAAGGATGAATTCTGCTTCTTGATTCGAAGGAACCATTGCCTTGTAATCTCGTAGGGATCAGCTATCTATTATGATTTTTAGACAGCCTACACCATTCATGTATAGTGAAAACCAATGTTTCCTTATTCTCAAATAGATCTTCTTTTTTGAAAGTGAAGTCCTCAGGTCATTCAAAGTTAGAACCAAGCTCAAGTAACTTAGGTTGTGAGGCATTTATCTACTCTTCATTTTGAGATTCTTTTGGTAACAGTTCTTCAGACTCAACATAATCATTGTTTACATAAAAACCATCCATCTAACGGGTGTCCTCATCGATTTTCTCCAATTGCATATTATATGCTATCAAGACGTTCCTCCTCTTCATCATCTTCATAATCACATCTACATCCTCATCCTCTTCTACAACAGAACCGACAGGTAAATTATCTGTAACATGACCCGAAGCATTATGGAACATATCACTTGATATTGCACAATGAGAAGGCCCGCTTAAATGTTGTAGTTAAGTTCATATCATTGCACTCGAGTCATTTTCTAAGTGCACAGCACTTGGAGATGAAATGAGTTCACTCAAGTTATTTTCTAAGTCAAGCATGCGGAAGAACTCTTCAGGAGCATATGAAACTTGGGCAACATCGGATATTAAAAAATTTTAATAAACAGCTCGATTATGATTTGATTTTTTGCAAGTCGTATCATGTCATTCATTTCTTGATCATTGGTTATCTCTACACCAATTGTTCTTTTTTATTTATCGGACAATTATAGAAGACCTTAGTTGCATACTCTGCATTATTAATTCCAATAAGTCTATATATTTACTCCATCATTCCATCAAGTTGTAATTTCTAGATAATATGAATATTTTTCTAGATGCTTTCTTATATGTAGGCATATTATTCATTCCAGCACTTAGTTTTACATTGAAAAAGAAGATAATTGGTATTTCATTCGCCATCGAAACTGAAATATTAACATTCATCATATGCAAAATATATATATTATTCATAAGTTAAATTTTATATATCTTATTTCTAGTTAAATCATAGTTGAAAGATCCTCTATATCAAATTTAATCTATCAAATTTTAACCAAATCCTATTGTTTATCAAAATCCAAAAAATATTCTAAATATAGAGTTCTTTCCAAACTATAATGTTAACTAAAAATAGAGAGACAATTATAAAAGAAAGAAAATTATACCTTGATGAAGTTGTTGATGTTAAATGGTCACACAATCAATAATATACGTGGTTGGATAGGGGTGAGGTTGATGAGAGATCACTTCCTTCCCCGAATATCTAGTACTGTGTTGGGTTGCTAAAAAACCTGCACATGTAGAAACACGTGAGAGGAAGAGGACTGGTTCCCCCATGGTTTCTCTGGTGATCAAGTCAGCTGGTGAGCTTGAGTGGGAAAAATAAAGAACTGTGAGAGTTCTTGTGTATGCAGTATAATTTGCAGAAAACACTAATTTTACAGAAAAATCAGTATTAGAGTCTGAAATCAAGATCCCCCAATGAAGGAATAGTACCTCTTATTTATAGTAGTGTTGAAGGGGAAAACCATCATTGTGGCCGAGCACAGAATGGCGGTGAAGAAGCATGGGCTAGCGACTGAGTCATCTCCTGCTTTACAAGTGTCGGCTGGCGACTGGAGAAGAGATCACATCAGCATTAAATAGGAATAAATCAGAGGCATGATTGTGCCGACGTGGTCCGATGAGTCATGAAGACTATCAAGGCTAGAGGTATGATGGTATCTGCCAAGCCTTAAATTTGATGCTGACATGTTGTCAGTGGGAGAGGCTCGAGGTTAAAGTTGTCCTCTAGCTTCGCCGAGAAGTAACACCTTTCAAGTCGACCTTGTGAGGCATCGAGTAGTTGGTCGAGTGAGCTCGTTGTGAGTCATCTTCAACAAAAGGGTTGAAAAGTACCGTCTTTTGAGTCGACACGAGAGAATGATGACTCGACGAGTCGGCTGAGTTGTTGTTCTTGTTGGGCTTTGGCCGCCAACTTGATTAGGGCATTGCATGCAGATGTACACATATCTGTTGCTAGTAAAAGGTCACACTTAGGTGATTGAAAACACCATAACAGTTGGCCCCTTTTCCTTGGAGTCGGCTTTAGCTAGGTCCGAGTGAAATAAAAATTACTTTGGACGGAAGTGGGTGATGGAGGTGCTGGCTAAGTGGACGGCGAAGGTGCGTCCGGCTCGTCGCCTGGCAAGATTGACTCAATCAGGAAGTTGGCCAAGGTTTGAGCTTTGATTGTTGTCCTGGGTTCGAATTTCACATCACGCTCATTGAGTTCAACTGCCCAGGCGACCATCCTCCCAGAAGTTGTGGGACTACCTAGTGTTTTCTTTAGAGGTAGACTTGTCCACACAATGATGGCATATGCCTAAAAGTATAGGTGGAGTCTCCTCACAGTGGTAATGAGGGCGAAGGCAGCCTTTTTTATGAGGGGGTAGTTGAGCTCGCCCGCTTTGAAGATTTAGCTAACATAGTAAACGGGCTTCTGAATATTGCTCTCTTCTCGAACAACGACGGAGTTGACGGCTTTGGCGAAGACATCCATGAATATGTACAATGTCTCTCCCCCTATAGGCTGTCTTAGTAGTGGTTTGGTACTCAAGTAGGCCTTGAGATCCTAAAAAGCTGCACTGTATTCAGTCATCCACGTCATGCTCTCCTTTAGGTTCTTGTTTCCCCTTAGAGTTTTAAAAAATGGGAGGCTCCTCTCGGTAGATTTGGGGAGGAAGCGACTCAATGTCGCTATCTTCCCGTTAAGCTTCTGGATGTCCTTCAAGGTGCGCGGTTTGGGCAATCGCTCTATGGTGGCCATCTTCTCGGGGTTGATCCCTATTCCTCTCTGTGTGATCATGAACCCTAAGAACTTTCCTGATTGCACCCCAAAAGCACATTTGGCACAATTGAGCTTCATTTGGTAGCGTCGGAGGGTGGAGAAGGTCTCATCTAGGTCTGAAATGCGGGGGAATGTTTATTTCAACTTCACCAACAAGTTGTCCACATAAGCCTCCAGATTGTGATCGATCTAGTGCTTGAAGGCCATGTTGACAAGTCTCTGATATGTAGCCCCAGCGTTCTTCAGTCTGAATGTTATCATCTTATAGCAATATGTCTCCAAGTCAGTGATGAAAGAGGTCTTCTCCTAATCATGCTTTGCCATGAAGATCTGGTTGTAGCCAAAGAAGGCGTCCATGAAGCTGAGCAGCTCATGCGATGTGCTCTCGTTTACTAACTAATCGATTCGAGGCAGGGTGTAGCTATCCTTGGGATAAGCTTTGTTGAAGTTAGTGAAGTCCACATGCATCCTCCATTTGGTCAGTGCCTTCTTCACCAATACAATATTAGCTAGCCACTCCGGGTATTGAACTTTCCGGATGAAGCTAGCTCTGAAAAGTCATTCGACTCCGTCGGCCGTCGCCTTCTGGCGCTCTAGGCTGAGATGTCTCTTCTTTTGTCGAACAGGCTTAGTGTGCCTGTCAATAGCCAGGTCGTGACTGATCACTTTGGGGGGGAACCCTCGGTATATCTTTGGGTCCCTAGGCAAACACATCAGTGCTTGCCTGCAGGAACTCTGTCAAGGCTCCTCGTAAGGGATCGACTAGGTTGGATCTAATCTTGACCATCTTCAATCCTATTTGGTTGATTAGTACCTCCTGAAGCTCTTCCATTAGTGTCATCCTCTGTCGCTCCATTGCTTTCTCTAACTGGGGGCAAGCTTTCTCAATAGGAAAGGGGTCTTGCGTGCTCTTACCCTTAGTCAAGAGCAGGTAGCAAGACCTGGCTTCTCGTTGGTTGCTCCTGGCTACTTTGACTCCATTAGGAGTCGGGAACTTCATCATCTGGTAATATGTTAAAAGATCAGCCCACATAAGATGAAGGGCGGTTCAGCCCAAGATGACATTGTGGGCTGACTTGAGATTCATCACCATGAACTAGACTTGGATGGTGGTTTGCCTAGGGTACTCTCCAATTATTAGGGGAAGAATAATTATCCCTTCTAGCAAAAGAGAATGACCGATGAATCCGATGAGGAAGCCTCTATAGGGGAGCAAGCAAGACTTGTCGAGCCCATCTGGTTAAAGGCATCGATATACAAGATGTCCACCAAGCTCCCTATGTAGACCATGATTCACTTCACCTGGTAACCATCAATTGATATGATTATGATGGTAGAGTCGTCATGAGGCGTCTTAATGCCTTGCAGGTCGGCATCCCTAAAAGATATGGGCTCCTCCGCCTTCGCTCTCTTGTCACGTTGGTCGACTCATAACTCCCTCTTAGCATATCTCTTCTGAGCGTTGTTAGATGACCCTACAATAATAGGACTATCACTGATCATGTTGATGATCCCCTTATGATTGGACTCTAGGGGTGGCTATCTCTGCGCAGTCGAGGACGAGATGACCACGAGTGGGATATCCTATTCTCCTTGGTTCGGGCGGCTTCCCTGCGGCCTTGCTAAGAGACGAGGTTCTTCAAATACCCTCTCTCGATCAAGTCCTTGATATCCCTTTTAAGGATATGGCAGTCATTGGTGAGATGGCTGTTACCCTTGTGGTAACAGCAGAACTCCCTCATGTTACAATTCTTAGGATTCGACGTCATCTTAGGAGCAGGCTCCTTAAAGTGCCCTTCCTTCTGAACTCTGGTGAGAGCTTCAGCAAGGGAGGTGTTGAGGATGGTGAGGGTGGGTCTCGACGCCTGGTCCCTCTATCGGTCCCTCCTGTTGGACCGATTGGGACAAGAGTCAACCCTTAAAGGGTCTCTTGGCCACTCCTGCCTCGCAGGGGGCCCTCTAACCAACTTTGGTGTCAGTGCTGTTGTCAGTGCTATTGCTGGAGTCGACAAGGCATATGGCGCTGCTAGTAGCATTGAAGTCGTGCCTTTGGAAGTCTCTACAGCCTTGGCTGCCACCTTATAGGCTTAGGCATCCTCCATATCCATATACCTATGAGCTATGGTCATTAGTTGCTCATAATTGGTGACAGGCATCTTAGCAAGCAAGTCGGCCAACTCGTTGATCTACAAGCCAGCCACGAGTGCAGACATAGCAACTGCACTCCCTGGATCATTGACCTCTAGTCTCTTCGCCTAGAACCTCTTCAAGTAGGTTCGATGGCTCTCTCCGGGCCCCTGCCTCATCTGAATCAACACATGAGGGGGCAGCTTATGCTTGATGTCAGCTATGAAGTGGTGGATGAACTTTCGGGTGAGCTGTTGGAAGTTGTTGATGGACTTCTTCTCAAGAATATTCCACCAGAGCTTAGCACTCTTTGAAAGAGTGATAGGGAAGTATCGATAGAAGACTACTTCCGATGCTTAGAGCATACTCATCACGTCATAGTAGTTTTGAACATGCTCGGAGGGGCCTCCCTCGCCTTTATACTTCTCCACGTGAGTCATCTTGAACTTCTCACTTGGGGCATTCATAAGTTCATCTGAAAGAGAAGTGCCCCCCCCATGGCTTCTTTGATCGGTCTGTACACCTGATCATAGCCAGAGACTCCTATGTTAGCAAAGGGAGCTGGAGAGGCATGATGATGGAGGAGAGTCTTAGAGACCACTCCTCTGGTGTGGTCCCCAAGGTGACTAGGGCCAAGACTCTTACCGGTAATCTCCTGATGAGAGAGAATACATCGGTGATGCTCTCCAGGATGAGTCGACCAATAAGGTGGTGGGCTCGCGTGCTCGACGTGATACCCCAACTACTTAGCAGTAGCATGAGGAGTCTGAGACGGGATGACTTGCTATGCTCTGGAAGGAGGGTGAGTCTCCGATCGCAGGTCTCCGGAAGGTAGGGGCATAGCTGAGGTAGCTTGTTGTGGCTGTGGAAGCTGATTGAGAAATTTGCTAGTAAAAGTAGTGAATTGCTCTTGGAGAGATTGAGAAATCTTTTGAGTTGTTTCTTTAAGCTAAGCTCAAGTAACATAGCTCTGGTGTAGTCCTACAGGGTGGAGCTAACCAAATCCTTGCTCAGAACCAGATATGTTTTCTCAAAAAAAAAACCCCACGGTGGGCGCCAAACTATTAATGTTAAATGTGAAAGTATCCTAGAGGGGGATAGGGTAATTTGCTAATCTAATCCGATATCGATGCTAAATTCAAACTTATTAACTAATATTCTAGAAAATATGATATGCAACAAGTTATGTGCAATGATATGTAACTAAACAACAAGCGATATAAACATGAACACAAGATATAAGAGAGATAGTGTACAAATGAAAAACATAGACAAAATGATATGATCACGGAGTTTGGTCACCCTCGACCTACGTCTTCGCTCCTCACCTTCGAGGAGAATCTCTACTATTTCAAAAACAACTGCACAATCAGTTTTCTAAGTTCACTGAAAACATTTACAACACACACAATTGTCAATACACAACATACTTTTCTAAGTGTTGGCCTAACTCGTGTCACCTTCCTCAAGTACTTAGATTTACCACCTCTCACTAGGCTTTACTACCAACGTCACTCCTCTCGGAATTGACCCTATCTCTCCCAACCAATTCTCTAAGTGTCCTTGTGTATTACAACATGTTCTCAACAATGATAAGCTCAAATAAATGTTTGTTCTCTAACAAGGATGAGAAAGAAATCTAAGCTCACTCAATGATACAACCCCACAACCCAAATGTATACAATATGTGAAATACTAAAGCTCAATGGTTGTGTGCATAAGCAATGAATAAAATAAAATTTAACTCAAATCAATCTAGCATAATATATAAGAAACAAAAGGATAAATAGCTAGAAGATGAGTTAAGAAAACTTCTCCAAGAACAAGAGATGTAAGTGTTGAGGATGAAAGCCTCAAGCTTGAAATTGAAACCCTTCTCTTGTGAAAATCTCTTCACATAAACAAATTTTTTATCTTTAAAACTTGAAATAAACAGCCCAAAAACACTTATAAAAATCTTGAGAAAAACCAAAGCAAGAGGGGTATTTATACCCTCAAAAATCAAGTAGCCAAAAACTAGCCGTTATGTAGAAAATAGCCGATCGGTCGACAAACAATGTGTGTCGGTCGACTGATAATGTGACCGTTGGCTGAACTGGCAGATTCTTAAATTTTGCGCAGCAGATTTTCTAAAATTAATTAAAAATAGCAAATAAACTCCAAAAATTATGAAATTTTGGAAAATGTTTCTACACCTGAAGATAAACATGTTAGAAATTGAATTTCTAAAATATCACTTCCCATTTGTGAAAACTCCTATTTTAAACTAGATATTCCAGATTCTAAAAACTACTGAATACTTGATTTTGTAAAATCTATTTAACATAGTAAATCAACTCCAAAAATGATAAAACTTTGGAAAACGTTTATACACATGATATTGAACATGTTAGAAAAATATTTTTTTCAAATTTCATTTCTCATTTGTGAAAAATCATGTGTTTTGAAAACCGTTCAAAAATGTGAAAACGTTAAAACTTAATTTTGATAAAATATCTTCAAACAAGTTTTGAAACACTTTAAAATAGATTTATAGACTTGAGAAAAGATATAAAATCATGTCGTTAAGTCTATAATCTGAAAATGATGATAAATTAAAAACCAATGTGTGTGTATGAATTTTGACCTTGAAGTATAAACACACAAAGTAAACACCTAACCTACAAAACTATACCCAAGATAAAAATCTTCATTAAGCTCATCTTGGTTACGGGGATGAAGCGATAATGTCTTTGGCTTGAATTACGATGGCGTCATTCTAATTTCCACCAACCTCTTTTGAATGTGATCGTGAAAGTGCAAGTCCATCCAACCTCCAACTGAGGATATTTGTGTAGATTACCTAACAAAATAAATACAAACACTCGACACACGATGTTAGAAATTGTTTGTTATGTTGACCTCTTTATTTTGATGATGTTTAATAAACAATTTATCACTAATATGGATTGCCTAGTGTTTGTGTTTATCTATTTATTGTAGACAAACAACATGTTGGAGAATAGATGGAATCGAGCTTCAACGATCATATCCAATGGAGGTTAGCGAAATATCGGTGTGAAGCAATGCAATTCAAGTTAAAGATTCAAGTTCAATCTTCATCTGCAAGTTTACCAAGAAGAACATATTGAAGATCAAGATCAAGCTTGGGTAATTTAGTTTTAGGTTATATATTATGTGTGTTAGTATTTTAAGCTCAATCATATACACACATACACGTTTTGGCTTTGTATATATATAGTTATATATATACATATATGTTATGGTTTGATAGTTTTTAAGTTTTAATATGAAACAATTGAATATAATTAGAAAACGTATTTCTTGTTTCATACTTATATGCATATATATGATTTCATCAATATCAATTCTATTTAGTTCAATGAAATCATATTTACTTTTGAAATGTTTACAAAATATGCAATTTTGTGAGAATATTATTTTCTTGGTTTATAGACTTAATAACAATTATATACATCTTTTATTAAGTCTATATAATCATTTTGTAATGTTTTAAAACATGGTTAAGCTAAAATGTTAAAACTCATATGTTTACATTTTTATGTTTTGGACTATTTTGTAAAATAATGATATTTTTTATTTGGGAGGTTCTTTTTGAAAACCAGCTTTTGTAGCATGTTTATTATCATGTCTATAATCATTTTCTAAAGTTTTATAATTTTTGAAATTTATTTAATATTTTTAAACAGGGTTTCAAAATCAAAAAATAGTTTTAAAACCTGTAAATTTCATGTATTTGTTCGCGGTCGACCACTATGGTCGACCGCCTTGAGTCCAGAGACTCAGATTGTTTTTTGGTGGCTCACGGTCAACAGTGGCGGTCGACCGGATTAAGTCCAAAGTGTTTTACGGTCGCCCGTCACGGTCGACCGGATGTTTTCCTAAGCCCAGAATTTACCTCTGAGCTGCTCACGGTCGACCGCTAATCGCCTAATGGCTATAATTTGTACAGAATCTGATTTTTGATTCTGTGGGCTTTTTGATCTTTTGCTTGAGATTTTTGGCTGAGGTTTTGGGTGGTTATATATACCCCCTTGCTCTCATCCTTCATAAGCATCCAAGAGAATATTTTAAAAGAGTTTAACAATGGTTTAAGCTTGTTTTGTGTTTGTTTAAAAGAGTGTTTAAGAGTTTGTTTGTGAAGAGAATTTCACAAGAGTTTGAGGAGATCATCAATCTTATTTGGGCTTCAATCTACATCCCTCCACTCTTGTTTTAGAGAAGTTTTCTTAAACTCTTTATCTAGCTTATTTATGCTTAACTTGTCATATTTATTTTGCTAGATTAAATTGAGTTTAGACTTGTTTTGATTTATCTCTTTGTTCATACACAACCTATTGAGCTTATTGTATTTACATTCATAGTATAATTTGGGGTTGTGGGTTTATGACTAAGAGTTGTGCTTAATTAAGTTCTCACATTGTTTAGAGAATAATTATTTGATTTGTGAGCTTTAATTGTGAGGATTCACTTTGTAATATACTAGTACACCGAGAGGAGTGTGTGGTCGCTTCCAAGAGAAGTGGCGTCGGTTAATGAACCTAGGGAGAGATTGTATCCGAGCACTTGAGGAAGGACACGGGCTAGAGGGTGTGGAGTGTAGTTACATTGTGTGATTGTGATCGTTGATCAGTGAGCGTTGAAAACTGATATTGTGTGATGTAAACGTTATTCGGGTTAGCGTAGAAAACCCGATTATGATAGTGGATTTCTCCCCGGGAGAGGAGAGCGGAGACGTAGGACGGAAGGTCCGAACTTCGTGATCATATTGTGTGTTTGCATTGTTTATATTGCCCTATCACAATTGTATCTTTTGTTTAGATTGTTTATCCTTGTGTTAATTTATATATCCTTGCATATATTTCATCATATACCTCTTTGCTAAGATAAATCTCTTTATTCATATTGCATATTCTTTCTCATATCATATTGCATATCTATCTTGCAAGAATATTTCTTTAATAAGTTTTAATTGGCATAAAATCGAATTAGATTAGCATAAGACCCTAATCACCCCCCCCCCCCCCACCCCCACCCCCACCCCCTCTTGGGTCTAACATGTTAATCATCAAAACTAGATTAGACATTAGGCTCATAAATACGAGACCTAACAATCTCCCCCTTTTTGATGATGACAAACAATCTACACGACTAGTATATAAAATATGCATGATATCAAATGAATATACAATTTATAATTCACATGCATGAGAAAGCGAAATACTCACAGTCCACTTGTTTCTCCCCCTTTGTCAACGTTAAAATGGAGAAAACAATCAGAATAAAGAAAGCGAAAGCCCCCCCCCCCCACACCCCACCATCAATAAGGCACAGTGCGTACAAACAAGAAAAGAGATAATATCAACTCACATACAAAGAGACGCTATATGTGTTACAAGGACGCTATATGTGAGCAAAAACATATCAAGAAGAAACAAGAACACTATATGTGAGCAAAAACATATATGGAAACGTGCTAATCTCAACTCACATACAAAGAGATCAAGTAAACACATATATATGTATCATTAAGAAAAAGTGTTACAAGGGTCTTAAACCATAAATACATCAATAAGATATACATCAAAAAAA
>BQKN01000942.1:795867-824000 GCA_022839385.1 Asparagus kiusianus | reverse complement strand
CCCCCCCCCCCCCCCCCCCCCCCCCCCCCCCCCCCCCCCTGTCCTGTACATCTGCATTTTATCGCTTGTTCTTTGCTCGGAGAAAGAATGACACCTTCCATGTTCAGGGGTTTTCTTTCTCTTCTCATGGAGTTATGAATTTGGTTAAGCTTCAAATTTTGAAATGTTAACTTAGATAGATTGACTATCGATAATACCAAACTCTAATCTGATCCCAGGGGGAAATCTGGGATGAATCTCTTGCGGTTCTGATCTTATTTAGAACCCAATCACCTCTCCAATTGATGTAAGACTAATCTCAAGATACCATGAAGTCATATATAATGTACATTGCTTAAAAAAAATTGCTTAGGAAAGTAGTAGCAAATGATAACTCCCATACTAATTTTTAGGGATTGGCTAAGGACCCTTGGGAAGATGTACTGAAATGAATTGGCTAACAATGCCATTTCTTATATTTTCACTTCAATATCCATTTTGTGGCATATAAAAACACAGAACCTATTTTTTTCTCCCCTTTTCTTTTCAAGAATTCTATTTCATTCTTAACTAAACTGAGGCATGAATTTATCCGAAATGTCCAAAGAAATAACAAGGTCGAGATCTCAAGACATTTAACCACAATATATTTAAATATGCTTAAGTGCTGGAAAAGAATTACACGAATGTCCATTTTTGCTTCGGATTTTTACAATGCAATCATCTCCTACAACCTGTGGCCTTTCCTTTCAGTAGCTTGGCTTTCTAAACACCGATCATAGTACAACCAATAACATATATTATGCACTACAATCCATTAGTCTTAGGGCTACAATCCTTTAAAAAGCAGGTTGGATTAGCTTACTGGTTTTATATACATGTCGTGAAGAAAATAAACAACTTGGAAATATCTAGACCTGCTGCTGTCTAGTATTCTTGCTTAAAACTGGAAGAGTTTCCCTCATGGTGATGAACAGTGTAAAGGCTGTGAGCTGCACAAGAGGGAAAAAAAATCATTGATGTATCCGTTGTTGTACCAAACCTATAGCTAGAATTTTAGAGTATCCAAGTGCTCACCAATGAGAACCCACAGCACATTATACTGAAACCTTTGAAATTAAATGGTGCGCCTTCTGACAGGAACAAAGCTGGTTGAAGAAAGAAGAGTATTATAAAGCTGGCTATTGTATCAAATCAAGATATGCTTGAAAACATTAGGAGTAATTAATACCAGTTAGAGGAGAGAAAACGAATGGAGATATGATACTAGCAAATGAACTTATGCCCGTCATGCATCCTTGAGCCATTCCCTGAGATGAGCAGTACACTTTAGCAATAATGAAGCATTAAACAATGTATATCAAGATCTTAAACTTAATAAATTTCAAAAGCTAATCCATTAGCAATAGTTGTATAAACTATCCTACCTAAAATATGCCAAGTGGTACTAAAGTTGTAAGCGGATTAAGTAAAAGCCCTTAACCCCTACGTTTGTATAAAATGAGCACAAACAAACATGTACATGAAATACGAACCATCCTAATGACTCAAACTTTTGCAGTTAGTACCTGCTCAAACGGTCCAACTTTTTGGGACACTGTGCTTCTTATCTGAGAATAGCACTAAATGTAAGGTTCATTTGAGGGAACAAATATTGAGAGCAATCAGTGAAGAAGTACTCACGCATGGATGAACAAAAATACTCATGACTACGAATAGTGAAGCTAGATAAGGAACCTGCAATTTAAGCAAATTATAAATGGATTACCAAATGCACCAAAGCCATCTTCTTGAAAAAATGTTCAATACAAAAAGAAGTTAAGAGCATCTACAAAATGGGATAATAGCTGATGAAAACTAATTTGAAAGGTAAATAAATAGACTTGATTAATTCTCCTAGTAAGATGAAAAATAACTAATTACAAAAGATGGGTGCTCCTATGATATCCATGTATGAGAGAGAGAGAGAGAGAGAGAATTAGCTAGGAAAGTACCCAAGAGGCCCACGCAACACTATAAAGAAATACCTGCAACAATTCAAAGAAAATAGAAGTAACTACAAGTTCGGTACCTTGCATTTATAGGAAAAAAAAATGGGAAAGTGTGAAAGAAGAGAAAGACAATTACATGGGCACAGCTTGCTAGGAGTCCAATGCTAAGTAGTTTCTCCTCCCCTATAATACGTGTTAACGGGAGCATCAGAAACAGCTGCACATAACATAATTTTAGTTAATATACAAGTACTTATAATTATACATGTATGTGGATGTATATACAGGGTAAAAAATGAAGATAAGGAAACAGAGTTAAGCAGAAAATTTTAGAATTATACCTGTGAGAATGCCCCTGCAATCCCAATTATCAGCAACAAGTCGGCAAATTGGTCCTTGCTAAACTGGAACTTTGCTTTCAAAAAGTACTGCATTAATTTATCAAGAAGTTGCACTAGATTAATGATGATGAAAAGCAGAAAAAATATGTGCTTAATTACAAATTAAAATAAGCAGATATAATTATCATAATTTTCGCTCTAATCAAGTTGAATGAGAAGAATGCACATACAAGAGATATCTGGGTACGTCACAAATGTTCTCATATCTAAGAAGAATCCTTGACATCTCATTCAAAGTTATTTCTGTACCTTCTAAACCAAGCAGTATTTCCTCTCTGGCTCTGGTAACCTACTCGGTTTAAGTTTCAGATGATAGCTTGAGGTGTTCTCAGTTGTTTCATACTGTCCAGCATCGGTAACTTAGTCGAACTGAACAATTCAGTATATGTTCACTAAAGGATTACAATTACCAAGATTACAGATTAAGGACATTCTTTTCAATCGTAGATACTACCAATATCATTAAGCTCAAGCTTACCGACTAGGGAAGAAGATGTTCATGAACAAACACAGCCAACAAGGGGCTAGAAAATAAATTTTTTTAAGAACCTTAAATTCCACTCACCATCTAATAGAAGAAAAAGACTTCTTTAAGATTATTATCTTTAAAGTTTATGCTACTCGCACACAAATAGTAAATATGAAAAAGGAAACTAGTATGCCTTATCTCAGACATTGAGGTAGAGATATCTACCAGTAATGCAGCTTGGAGGCCACTATCACCAAAACTGACAAAAAATGTAACAAGTGCTGCTCGCAATAAGACCAAGCTGCACAATCATTATAATACATTAGTTACACACATTATGATGATGTTTACAAATAATTAGATAGATGGTAAGACCTCTATGCGATTCAGTATAAAGATATACAATTATCGTGGATTTTACTAGATTATTTGTTCTGTTGTTTTCTTCATCGTCAGCTTTTCTTCTTCTTTTCTCCCCCTTACGAATGATTTTTTTTCCTTTAGTATATACAGAAGTTACCTGAAGTTAAGTTTTTTATCTCCATAGAAAAATATTCAGGAATTGTAAATGTTAACCAAAAAAATTCAGTGTACAAAACCACAATTTCGACAACATAGAAGAATTTGAATGTTTGGATAACTTTGGGCCTAATGAGACTTCAAAAAAGAGCAAAGAACAAGAAAAGAAAGCAAGAAAAATCATAGCAGGCATAAGTCGGTTTTCAAAATAGAGAGAAAATATGAGGTGTGCTGCTGCAATAGGTTTTGCCAGGAATAATTCATATAGTTTTCATTTATTTTTAAGCAAAATTCAAAAGTGAAGTATGGTGAATGTAAATATAGTAAAATCACATTGCAAAAAACTTTCAAGCACAAAATGGAAAATACAAGAAAATGACAATAACACTGCTGATAAATATTCAAAGAAAAATGCTATATCCTGGTCTTTTTATATGATATTACATTCTGCAAGATAACAAGTATCAAAGCATAATGCTAATATTAAGATAAAGAGGAGCACTCATCATTAAGCCTCATCCATCTGCATGTTAAACGTTGAGCACAAATCATACATAAGGTGTTAGATACATTATGAAAATATAGTCTAATAGCACAAGGAAGCAGTCAACTGATCACTAGAACTCAGAGCAAGCCAGTTGACTATTTTTACATTAGGTCAAGCTGCAGGAAAAAAAAATCTTATTTTTTATGGTCAAAAACCCATTCACCAACTTTCACAATAATAGCATCCTTTACAACAGGATTAACCGCATTTTATATGTTTCAGAAGTGTTTACTTACTTTTGGTGGACATTTCTGTATTCATTCTCAAAACTACAGTAGCACTAAACGTAGTTCTTTCTATTCAAATAACTTTCTGGGAAAAAGGCACCATACAATGGATTTCCTTTTTCACGCTTCTTACTAGTAGATAGTGCCCGTAGATATCATGATAAATACGCAAAGATTCACATTGAACTTTAATGGGAACTTGTCTTGAGCGAATGACAAAGTAATCTAGCCAACACCGAAGCCAAAAAGGCTATCTGAATTGATTCGTTTATTTATAATAGTTTATATTATCATAAGATATCTTTATAATAGGAACATATTAAATTAAGGTATGATAACACATCTAAACTTAAATCTATTTTTGTCCCTGTATAAAAGTCCGGATTCCAAATGAACAAATTCAAACCCGAAAAGGATATTTCTTATTCTCGAAGAATGAGGGGCAAAGGGATTGATCGAGAAAGATCTCTGATTAGCCACTAGAGTAATAAATTGGTTTTCTTTCAAGGAGTATTTTACAAGGTTACAAAAAAGCTCTAGCTGGAAGACTCAACCCCTGGAGCCTAAGGAGGACCTAGGTGGTTTTCCTTTTTTTTATTTTTTAATTGCAATAATTGATAATAAACTGATGTTAAAGGAAGCGCTAGGTCGCTACGTGTCGGACTGATGCCTAGCACCTAGGTTCCTAGACAAATTTCTTTCTTTGATTAAGTAGTGGTGGAGGAGGTTTTGTTGAAGGTTCGACGAGGTGTTCACAGTTGGTGGAGACTAGAGGAGTTCGGAGGACGTCAAGGCTGCAGTGAAGGAAATCAATATCAAGCCCTAAGTGATGCAGTCCGCATAAGCAGCTCATGCTCCCCTAGGCGCTCCCAAGGCCTAAGCTGACAGCCTAGGTGCCACTTTTTAAGATGTTGGTATTTCAACAGTTCTCAATCACATGTACTTAGTTACAGAAACTCATACTACAAGGATAAGGATTTATCTTCTCTATTGCTCAGGATGATTATGTCACTAAAAGGATTTCTAGATGTTTGGAGGAGATATGAATCTTATAAGGAAGTAGCAAGAAAAGAAACATGAATGGAGAGAATATTTTAGGTAAGAGCTCTTTTCTCCTAAGAGGTCTTGAAAAGGCATTCTCTTTCTGAAAAGGAGATCACAAGTTTAAGGCGTGCCTCTAAGTAATATAAAGGGCAGAGTTCTCTTCATTATTTAGGAGAGGCTGTGGGCATAAAAATGAAAAGAAAAAGATAAGAGACCAACAACATTGATATTCTTGTGTTGGAATCTAGAGTAAACATAAGGGAAGCACTTTCCCGTGCTTTTCGGTTCTCGTTTGAATCTCTCTGGCGCTCCTCGTGAACATAGGAGCTTTCTAAACCATCAAATATTCACAAGTTACTTATTCCCCCCATTATTCTTCTTATGGTTGATAGATTAGATACAAAGTGGGCATTGCTTCTGCAGACTCCCCCAATAGCTAATGCATGGTAAACTCACACCACTCTTAGTTTAATATAATTCCTGAATCACTGTGATTACTAAATAAAACTAAGTCTATGTCTCTTGAATAAGAACAAAAGGCAACTATTTCAAAACTATAGAAAGAAAGAGTCACTAGTTCGTATACCTGCTCCTGAGTAGGCAAATCATATCGCGAAGCGAGGGAACCTTCTTGATAGGCAGCAACTTGGGAGAACTCGAATCAGCCTCAGAGGAAGAAGCTGGGCATAGGGGCTGAGAGCATTCATAAACTAGATCTCCTTCGCTGTCTGTTTCAACCAGGAATAATCTCATGTATACAGCTGCAAGAACTGCCACTGCAGCAGAGACCTAGAGATAAACAACAAACAAATGAGGCATTCAGATTAACGATGCTGAAACTAAAGAGGTTAGAGAAAAGGAGACCTGGAAAGTGTAGGAGGTAGGGAGAAAGCGTGCAGCAAGGGTCCCAGAGACGAACCCAGCAGCAGAGATGCCACCAAGAACACCAAATGCAGTAGCTCTTCGGCTCTCAGCCACTTTGTCTGCCTGTATTGGAATTATGAAGCAAGGGATTAGCAAGCAGATGTGCGTATTCTTTAGGATCCATCCAATTATTTTCGAAATTTGAACACTGCAAAATCTTTAAGTAACAAAATGAAAATTATTTTAAACTTTATGATACTTTTATTTAATAAAATGCCTAGAGCTGGCATTGATATTTGATACTGATGCCAAATTACCAGTACAGAGAGCATCAACTACAAGATGATCAGTTGTGGATTGACTCCAATTACGTTACCTTAGATTTACCTAGTTCATATGTAATTCATGTACTCAACATGCACAATAATCTAAAAATATCACTATACAAGTTGATACTAAGAGAACCATCAATACATTTGGTAATATAGCACTCTATGTTATGTGAACTTTAGCTTATATTTAATGCAGACGTTCAGATGATTTGCATGTAATAGTTGGGGCAAATGAATGGTAAATACAGTTATGAAGAAGTCAGATTATGAAAATCATTATTGTGATTCTTGCAGAAATTATTTTATTGTCAGTGAAACTTATAACAAAACACAATAATTGCAACTACTCCAATAATTTTATATGAAATGGTGGTCCTATTTCATATGAAATAATACATTGCGAGTTTAATTATTAATTGGAATTTGACTTTTTCTACGAGTCATCAGATTAGAAAGACATATCAGAAAATATCTTTGCAGAAATTACCAGCCCAAAAATTTCAGGTTAAAATAGGGTAAAATGCTTACCACATAAGCTAGAGAAAGGCACTGCATGCTGCCATCACAAAACATCCCAGTGAACATCTTGATGGCGAAGTAAGCATAAAAGAATGGCCTTGACCGATCATAAGCCAATATAACTGCAAATTAATAACCATCGGTAAACATAAGATGAATGTCTAGTTTTTCATAATTCATAATTTCCGCAAAATGTAAAAGCCATTAATCCTAACCCTAAGACAGCTCTCCAAGGAATTTGTCACGAACAACTCCAGGTTTTTTTTTTTTTTATAAAACCCATTTTAGAATTTATCAAGTTCATCAAGATGGATGTTTCATCAACAAAAAAAGTTCAAAAATTACGATCAATTCTCAGATAGTTTTCTATTTGCAGACAGATGTGATTCATTAATTTCGTGGATTCTCTACGATACTTCGTTGGGCGTGGAAAATTTGTCATAACGGATCTCTCCTCCTGGAGACTGAAGCAACAAAATCAGTGGCTGGCCATAGGAACAGAATCATCCCTAACTCGTCAAAATCCACAGTCAGTAGATAATTTTGAAGCTTGTTTCTTTCAGGCAATAGAGCAAACACTTGGCGTGCAACGTGAGGAATGGACAAAAGGGGGGCGGTGGAAAGGGTGAAAAGGTTAAAAGGTGCCTTTCAAGAATTGGTGTGGGCGGTGAAGGTGAAAGTGGGTAGCGATCACTATCATCTGTAGATGATGAGCACATTTGTTGAATTGAAAAAATAAAAAATGTAAATAATTAGCTCCAGAATATCTAAAGAGGGAGCTTTTGACATCGAATGTCGGTGAATGGGAGGCTGACGAGGAGATTTTTTCCGATTCCGCGAGCGGAGAAAATGGGAAGTAAAAGGTGGAATGAGGAAAAGAGAAGGCGAGATAAAACCATGTGAGGTGATGTCCATGAAGATGACGAAGTGGGGCACGAGTCATGACCTTGACCGGTTCAGTAGTTGACATCGTCACACTGGAAGGAGCAACAACTAAGAAGCATGATGGCGGTTTTACTTTTCCTAACCGAATCCAAACCCGTTAAGATCCATATGCCCGTTTGCGCGTCGTAACCTTTTTCAGTTAAACAGTGTTCGGTAAATCATCAAGATTAGGGGAAGTTAAACATGACCTTTGTTTGAGAATCCATACTAATCTATAGAAGTCCCCTTGGGAATGGAGGGATTCTCATCCGCTCCGTTGAAATGATAAGGGTATAAAAGTAATTTCGTCCTTCTCCTTTTGAATTCTAAACTATGAGACGCCGGAGATGGCCCCGCACGTACAAATTTCTAAAGTGGGGCATGTCAAGATAAGGAGTCGAAGAGATTAAAAAAACCAACAGCTTCGGTGCTTCCTGGCATCTTTTGTAAATAAAAAAGCCTAAAATCTAGCTCTTTAATCCATAATTTAAGGGATTATGCGGTTGATAGGCCTTCCACACCTACATTTGTAAATAGGTTGAACTTAGAAGGTAGTTCTGGAGTTGAAAACATCATAGAAAAGGATAAAACTAATATTTGAAAAGGGTTAGTTTTCTTCAACTAATTTCTCACTTGATCTTTAACAAAATCTAATTTGGCCGTATTCTATCATATTAGATTTCTCTCTTCTATTTTTCCTTCCATATTTATGACAAAAAAAACTGGTATTATATTGCAAAGTTGTGTTTAAAATAGATATTATTGTTCTTGCTTTTAGTCATATTGTATAAAAATATGCATAGCATGCATATGTCAATTCCTTTCTTATCATTATAAACAGGAATAAATTGTATTGATTTATACTCTTTTGTACATTGAAAAATCCAAATCTTAAAATTACACTATTATATGTTTGTTTAAACATGTATATAAGCTCCAAATTAGGCTAAACTAAATTATTAATTTTAACTAAATCTAAAAAGTATACCATGTGCATTGCACGTGTGCAATTCACCTAGTAAACGTGAAACAAGGGAGGTGGGTGAAGTGGTTATGGACAGAGAAATAATAGGATAGGAATTGAAAAGAAAAGGACAAATGCACCCTTATTATTTTCAGCCCAAAATTTTAATTTTCCATCCATTTAAAAATTATAAAAATTCTTATTTTCGGAGCACCAAAGCATAACTCATTAAAAAAATTAGTTTTTTTATATTAGTCCCTTAAGTTTTTGATGTTTCGAAATTACTTGCTCAAACCATTGGAATTTCTACAAGATCCCTCAATTTTTAAGTTATTTTTGTTTACAAAATAATCTTAAGTTAATTTAAAAATATTCTCTCAAATTATTAAAATTTCTATCATATCTCCCAATTCTTGAATTATTTTGAGAATAGCCCCTCTAATCAGGAGTATAAATAAGAATTAGAAGGAAATTAGTCCCTCAAATCATAATTTCTTTCAAATTAATAACCTTAATTGATAATTTTACTATTAGTTTGAGGGACTAAATTCAAAACACTTAAATATTAGGGGACAAGGGACTAATTTAAAAGATTTAAGGGACTACAAACCCTCAAATAAAAGTTCTTTATATAATACCCCAACTTTTAATCAATTGAGATTATAACAATAGCCTTTACATTTTTTTTCCTATAAAAAAAATAATTTTCAGGAGAAACATCATTTAGATTTTTTTAATCCGAAACACCATTTAGATTAGAAGCAATAATTTCAGTTTCCAAAGGTCAATTACAATCATTGTATATATTAATTTTAAATTATTCTATCAACTCTAGGGAAAAAATTATGAGAAACACCTTTTGAATCAAAATTCTTTCAAATGTTAAATTTCATTAAAAATAATTAATACATATTTTTCTCTACCTTTAAAAAGATTACATCAATAAATTATTTTACCCTAATTTAAGAATATGGATTTAGAAAATAATTTAATTTCTTATAAAATCAATATACCCACTTCACTGTTAATTAGCAGTAAACATTTTTCTTTTTCAAACTTAAGGGTAAAGTGATTCCCGAACCAAATAAGGATAAATTCATCACTCGCTCATTCTTTCTCATTTAGAAATCCAATGAAAAAGAGATTTTCCAGAAGCTGGCCGGATCTTCTTGAGTTTAAAAGAAATTGATAAAGAATGCCTTGTGCAAGAAGTCTCACAAGCTCTCCTAAAGCAACTAAGCTCTTTAATCTTTTTAAAATGAGAAAATATAAAATAATAGTCCCAAGAGTATCAAAAATTATCGTAATCATTTAATCTAATATAAAACAGAATAAACTTGATCAGTTCAATGCATACTTATTCATTGAAAACTATAGAAAGATTTTTCTTGAAGTAGATTTAAACTTTAGGAATTGGAAGTTAAAAATAGATGAGACTTTAGGGTATAAAAAGTAATTCTTTTTATATAAGAATTAGGATAAGTTGTTTCTAATCTTTTTTGAGAATTTAATAATTAAGGGTTGCTTGGTTGATTTTCCAGGAAATGGGAAAATTTATATTTTAAACAAAAATGTCTTTAACCTATGCTATCATGTCAGCTTAATGACAGAAAGTCGACAAAATGGGGGAAATCATTCTAAAGCCTTTTTGATAACTTAAGATAACCAAGTTAATTATAACAATTACCGGACGATCATGACAAATTCTAGTGTGGTAAATAATCAGACCAGGACTTAATTAGAAGAGAATGCTCGGTTTATTTTCGGCTAATAACCGAGTTAGGTCGTTCACTGATCAGATAGAAGCACCTTCAAGTTGAAGTTAGAGGGGTTTTTTTTTTTTTTTTTGAGAAGGAAAGTCCCGTAAAAATGAGCAAATCCGATTTTGCTGTAAAATGGCAATTACGTCTTGAGTTAGAATGTGAGCGTAGTTTAGTGAGTGCGTTACCAGTTGGGATGATACCAACGGTCATGGGTATAGTGAGTAAGGCCTTGCGTCCATGCTTGTCCGAGAGATTCCCCACCAAAGGAGTCACAATCAGAGTCCCCAGCCCCGTCATCTGCAATAACAAGAAGTTTGTGGGGGTTTTTTTAAAAAAATTAATCTTTTGAAATTGAAAAATTCGTCAAGCACTCAAAATATAGGACCAATAGGGGGACAAGCGAGGTGTCTTCATTCTATTGTATAATGAGCTGACAAGCTTATTATGCAATAGGAGAGGGACACCTCACCTGTCCTCCCTATTGGTTCCATATTTTGGGTCAATATAGCAAAGCTCTTTGAAATTTTACTGGTACAATCAGTGACACCCAAATTATATATATAACAGTACCCTGTACCCTATCAGTGTGTTTCCAATGTAACGACACACATAAAGTAACATGTAAATAAAAAAAAAATCTGGGGGCCACGAAGCATTGTGGCAGACAACAGGAAACAAGAGGTTGCATCATGTTATCCAACATAATGGAAACATTAATGGTCGAAATTATGTACGTGCACGATTTATAATTGTGAGCATGGCCCAATATAGTACCACATGCAACTTGTAGTGGTATATCCACCAAGCTTCGACTAACTTCCTCATGTTTTCCTTGGCACTTTTTTGTCAAGAGAACATATAATTGTGTGAAGCGGCTTTATTGTGTTAATTTCTTAGCAACTTCCATGCATTTGGTATTTCTGAAATTAATTTTCTTTTATCTTTTCAGTAGCAAATTAAACAAATCTATTTCAGTATCAGTACATTCTATCTAATATGTTCATATCTGATAATTATTGTATTTAGTACTAGCTAGCTAGTTTATTTTCTAAATTAAGTAATTAATTAGAAAAGGATGGATTTAATTTCTATAAAGAAAATTCTAACAAAGACGTATAGCAATGAACCCTCTAGTTAAACCTCTCCGATCAATATTATTCCGGATATATTTCATAGGACAAACTAATTTGCGAACTTTATATATATATATATATATATATATGAGAGAGAAATGGGTAAGCTTGGTACCAAGCAAAAAAGATGTGCTTGGTAATGAGGTGACATAATCTCCTCCACTCATTCAAATGGTTGCATATCCACATGCACTCTTCAACTCATGTGAATGTGGTCTCCCATTATTCAGATATTATCTTAAAGTTTTTTCTACCCTGCACACGTAAACTTTGAAACTGTGATTCAAAATTCAGGGTTAAATTTTAAATATTCTAACAATCAGATTTCGATAGATACAAATTCCCAGATTATTATGTAGTTATGCCAAAAGGAACTCCAATTCGCCAAAAATTAGTGCATCGATCTCACGTCATTTTCCAAAACAGTAGCCTCCGCATCCCACTCATAAGCAAGACTGGAGCCTCATAGGGATGTGATATTTACCAAGGAAAGCCGGTTGGCAAGTTAATTTGGAATCCGTGATAGTGAGTTGAAACGCATAAAGAGTACTAGCTAGTGGTCGGTAGGCTAAATAAGCCGTCTTTGATTTCATCCAACTCAACAAACCATTGAATAGTTGATGGGATATTACTGCATAATTAAGCTTTCTTGGTGTTTTAATATACCTCATCTTTCTAATTACGTGTTTTTGTTCAAACATATTCATTAATTAGGAGGTTTACTAGGTGCCCCCTTATTAAGGCAAATTGATGGCTGCATAACACCCAAAGTAGACGGCCTAGATAGCAACGGCAGTACTCTTTTCCTAAATATGCATGAATTCTCCATCTAACTAGCTACTACAAAACTTTATTACTCAAAATTAAGAAGTACTGTCTTACATTCTAGAATAAGATTTTTCCCCCATCTAAATTATATTGAAAAAAAAATTCCAAACCCTTCTCACACATGCCTTGGTACCCTCAATAATTGAAAAAATGATTAATACGGATAGACCCTAGTTACCATCATCAAATTGAATTAAACTACCCACATAGTTCTATTATTGCGGATGAGCCCTGAGTGAAAATGTTTGGTTGCTACGTACAGACCAGTTGAAAAGGGTCGAAGAAATTTCTCTTAGAGGTCTATCTACAACAACAACCATATATACTATGGTGTACGTGGTAAAAAATTTCAATTTGGCGACAGTACAAGGGTCTATCCGCAATCAACCCTTAAAAGACAATATTTAACACAGCTTGGTCTCATGACGGAACGACACAAGCCAACTTTCACGGGAATAAAGCTTCTAAGCATGGTTAATTGTTTAATGAAAGATACCAGGACTCGGTGATCCTTTCATTAGTTGGGAACCAAAGCAAGGTTTAAACTACGCGCATTAATTAACCCCATCCTCTGAAACTCCTATCTATTCGTGGTACTACTTTGTATTAACTTAACAACTGATCAATTCCAGACCATTGGCCTAGCTACATCAAAAAGATCTGGAGACTAGTGCAAACAGGACCATGATTGAAATCCTAATTTGTACGAGGACAAAAAGAAAAAAGAACAAATAGAGAGGCCTAAAGTCATGCGTCCAAAGAACAATTACAAACATGTACTACTCAGTGAGGCAATTAAGCGATAAAGCGGGGGAAGTGGAGTTACCGCTTGGCTGAAGCCGCTGAGATAAATGGCAAGCGAGCACTGGTCTCGGCCAGGGCAGAGCGCCTCCATCGAAACATCCGTGATGGCCGGGATCACGATGAAAGAAGAGAAGTTGAAGAGGAAGACACAAGCAAAGAGATGAACCAATCCCCCAAAATCCTTCATTTCTTATTATGACCACTCTCGCTTTCTCAAAAACCACACAGAAGCTAGCAGTAGTAATTAACACTGATACATGCGTGTTATAAATATGTAAGAAAGGGAAGGCAATGAGGAATAAGGACAGAGGAAAACATTTCTTCGAAGAAATTAATTAAGGGGAGAGGAGTGTGAGTGAGGGGGTCTTTAACATGAACTTTTGCTTTCTAATGCTTGAGGGGTTTCGCTTTTCATTTGGGGGGGGCTGGGGAGTCTCTCTGCTCTCTGGGGTTAAGGTAGCTATCTTTCCTAAGCTCACTCCTGATCTTTGGGAGGGTACTGAGTGAGGATGGTGACCGTTTTGATGGAGGGAGCTAGGCTGAGTTGCTTGTACGTTAGGCCTGTGAAAGGAGGAATTGCTTGGAACGAACTCAACCTTTGTCCTTTGGCATAATTGACGTTACAAAAAAAAAATGTTAAATGGGCTATTATCATCTTACAAAAATGTCAAAAGTGGAATATTTTTACCGGGCCCAAGTTAACCAAATCAGAACATGGTATTTGGAAAGAGTGGTGTTAGGGGCACACCCCAAACCACACCTCCAACCACACCTCCCCTCTCATTCGCTACAGTACTCCGGGCCCCACATGAGTTTTTAAATTTTAAAAACTCATGTGGGGCCCGGAGTACTGTAGCGAATGAGAGGGGGAGGTGTGGTTGGAGGTGTGACTTGGGGTGTGCCCCTAACATTTCTAATTTGGAAAACGGACCGGGGTTAGCTGTCTATGCGTCCCCTTCCTAAACTACATAAAGCTTGTATCTTTGTTATCTGTATATACTTGTATTTTACGGGGTGCGTGTTTAATTAACATCAATAAAAGAATAAGTACACATCAAAATATCTCAGGGGACTACTAAACATCACCATTGATGTTGTGTGCGACGCTCACACGATGGATGGTGGATAATGCTATAATTCCGATTAGACATCAGGAAACGTAAGTGCTAATAAGAAGTTGTGATTGGTAAGTGATTAATCATCTGCGATATGGAAAATATATCTATAATTAACCTTGGATAGTATCCTAAGATGTACTTGTGACTTCTTTTGAATTGCAGATAATGTAGTTTGAATAATAGACTATTTATTGACAAAGTGGATACAAGAAGTGACTAGCCAATTGCAATCATACCTGAACCCAACGGAGAAATGGTCCATAGTCTGATCCGAGATCGGATTAGATCTTGTCATGCTCAGAATTCACCTTCTAATACTGGAGTTTTGGTACGTGGACACAAATTTGATGATCCGATAAGTTGTCTGGTTGCTCTCGGAACTGATGAGTAGTCTCAAAACAAAGGCAAAAGAAGATGGATACTGATAGAAGAAGGAAAAGGAAAAGGAAAAGTTAAAGGAGTTGGAAGGCCTTTTAACATTTTGTAATTGAAAGATCATAACAAACTTTGGGAAACACTCTTTTAACATTTTTTTTAATCCCATTTGAACATTTGACAGCATTTTTCACTTCTGATGGTATTATTGCTTTTATATTTTTCTTCTTTTTATAAGAGGTAGATGTAGCTCGAAATTTTTCTGGTGTAATTTAAAATTATAGAATATCAAAATACGTACATAGATACATATATAAATGTATGTGTTGCTCGAAATTTTTTTGATGTAATTTAAATTATAGAATATCAAAAGACGTACATATATACTTACATGTACTTACATGTGTGTATGCGTATCTCTACACTTTAGTTAACTTATATGATAAATTCATCATTGGTGATACTCAAAATCTATTCAGAATAAATAGAAACTTCATCGATCAAAAAACTCGTGGCACTAGGAAGAACAAAAAATTTAATGATGATGATTGATGATAAAAAAATATATGAGTTACAAAAAGGAAAAAAAAGAAAAAAAATACAATATGTTGAGTAGAGGTGGGCGTGAGCCGGGCCCAACCTGACCAATGAACTGACCCACTCGGTTATGGTCTGGACCGGTTCAGACTCGAGCTTAGGTAGGCCTCAGTGAGCTGGTCGACAACTTTGTCCCCAGGTCTAGGGCTAGTTTCAGTCCAACACGGCCTAAATGGGACCGTGTAGCAGTGTAGGGTCTGACTCGGCCCATGATTGTTTGGGTTGCAGATTGGAACACATTCTTTTTTATATTCAATTTATTTTCTTTTCAAATTGTTTGCTAGATTAGTAAAGGAAAACCTATATTTTATCTTTCTAAAAGGTCTAATTAAACCGTATAAATTTATAATTGGTGATTAGTGGTGGTAAACCATCGAATAGGATCGAATACTAGTGTACTCGAATTTGAATTCTATTTCAAGTCGAACATGTAAGTGGTGTTTAAATTCGATTCGTGTTAATGTTTATGAATTCGATAAATATTCACGAACATTTGATTAGCATAGATGGTAAGTTATTCCTCTACCAAGTGATCGGTCTTAGGTTTGAGCCACAAATTTTGTCACCCTTTACTTCCTAATATTGAAGAAAAAGTCAACCCTCCTAATTAATGGCATTATTCACAAAATTTTTAAAAATTAAATATACAAAAACTGCAAAAATTTTTATGAGTATTTTTATATAAATGTATATCTTACTAATGTTTTTTATATTTAATTTTTCTACTAAATCATTATGCTGGTAGCAATTATTAGGACTACTTTTTTATGTCATGATGCATAAAAAATACAGTTTCCCATAAAGTAAAATTGTAGTCACTATTCCCTTATGTATTTATATGGGGAATGATTTGTAATAATATTTTGGATGAGTAATATTTGTAATGAGTTAAATTGATATGATTAAAATGTAAAATATAGTCGAATAATGAGTTAAATTCATATGACTAAAATGTAAAATATAGTCGAATAATTAATAATTAGCCAAATCAAATAAACATTTGTTTAAATTCTAGGGGAAAATGTTTCAAGGCTCCAAAATGGAGAATTTGATGTGGCCCAGCCCCACCAATTATTTCCATTAGGCTTTAGCCCCAAAAAAGTGTAAAAATTGTGGCCTAGCCCCAAAAGCTCACCTTTATACGTATATTATGTGTATTTTGACAAAACTACTCTAAATGCCCTCTTCTCCACTTGAAACTCTGAAGTCTGAGCGCTCCTCGCCTTCTACTCGGGTCTTCGCCCTCACTCTCTCTGGGGATCCCAAATCAAATTGAAAAGATTGTAACTTTCTTATTATATTTCCCTGTTTTTCATCAAATTAGGGTTTCTTTCCTCGACACCAAACCTCCATCAACCTCTCAAAGTTCTAAATTGTTCATACTGCAGCTGTTCTTCTCGTACTTCAAGGAGTTGGCGGGTAAGGAAGTGACGGTGGATCTCAAGAATGATCTAGCAATCAGAGGGATCCTTCACTCCGTCGATCAATACCTCAACATCAAGCTCGAAAACACTAGGGTCGTCGATCAGGACAAGTATCCTCACATGGTTCGTTCTCTTTTCCTCCTCCCCTTAATTTGATTTTCTAGGATTTTGTTCTTTGACTGTTAATTTGAAGTTTTTTTCAAGATGGAAGAGGATGAGTTAGTGTAATACTCTAACCAGAAACGGGGAATTTTCAATGGGTACATTGGAACTGAATTGGGGGTTTAGGGTTTTGGATTATTAGGGTTTATGAAGATTTAGTTGCTTATTTTAGGGAGTTTTAAGGAGCAGTATTGTTTGAATTCACTCAGTTTCAACGGGGTTAGACAGTAGATAAGTTATTTTTATCAGCTTAGATTGAGTAGTGTGAGACTTGGCTGCAGTTCTTGGTAATGGGTTTATACCAGGTTATGTCCACCTTTTTTCTTGATAACGTTTCACTTGTCATAAAACATAGGGATTGAATTTTAGTATGATGTTATGAATATTGTAAAAGCATTTGTAAAAGGCAAGTTTGTGATTTTTTAAATTCATTGAGATATCATGGGCTAGTGGTAGCTTAGTAGCTTACACATAAACGGTCAAACAATGCATTCATAATATTGTAGACATGATGGTTGAGTTTAACAATATAAATTAGTGAAGTGATTTTAAAAATATTGCCTTACATTGTAAGATTATTTATACTGTAAAAAAGTCTTTTTAACATGATGGGCTCGTGGTAGCTTAGCTCAAGTGTAAGCCGTCAAAAAAATGCCCTCATAACAATTTATACAGCACAATAGAGTTTAACAATATAAATCAACAAGGAAAAGTTCAATCATCACTATAAAATATAAATACAATGAATCTTGAAAAGTGCTTAATACCAGTTTCGAGAGATTTTGAGTTTGACCTAAACAACTTCTCCTTTTAGGGTTTTGCTTGTGGCTTTTAGGGAAACTTAGTTATGTAACAGTTGTTTTCACTGGAATGTTAGTATTTCACAAATTTAATCTTTTTTATTTTATACAACATCATATATCTAATTAGCTTGCTACTTTATATCATGCAGTTTTGATTGTGGAATTTTTCGTTCCGTTATATATGAAGGCTATAATACATGGAGTTGATACAAATCAAATAGTTACTTCCGATACTGAGTTTGATGTCGTCCATGTCAGGCTAGTAGCTGAACTTCAATAGAAGGATGGCAACAGAAGAATCAAGCAAAGACATTTGATAAGGATGAGAGAAAGTTGTTCTAAAAATTGATTGGCTGAACCAAAACTTGTGTGCATGTCTGTATTATGTATATTAGTTTAGTTGTATAAACAGTTGATGTGGATGACAAACAATACAACAAGCTTGACCTTTATTATTCTTATTGTATTTTCTGGTATTTTTGCCACCATATGTTTACGTTTTGTTTGGATATAACATATATTTAACAGGTTCAAATAAAAAACTACATGTTTACTTGAATGTGAACAGTAAAAGTCAATACTTAACATGTACATTTGACAAGTTAACATATTCAGTTGCATGTTATCATGTTATAAAGAAGGCTAACATGTAATAGTAAAAGTTAACATATTATGCTGAAAGTTAACATGTTCATAAGAAAGTTAACATATGTAGATGAAAGTTAACATATACAGCTGATAGTTAATATGTTCACATGAACGTTAGCATATAAACCTGAACGTTAACATAAACACCTGAAAGTTAACATATATACTTGAAAGTTAACATATACATATGAGAGTTAACATGCTCACGTGAAAGTTAACATGTTTAGGTTAAAGTCAACATTTTTAGCATAAATTTAATTTATTCAGCTGAAAGTTAACATCTTCACTTGAAAGTCTAAAGAATTTGAAAGTCAACGTGTATAGTTGAAAGCCAACATGTTCATCTCAAAGTTAACGTAGTCAAATGAAAGTTAACATGTTTAGCTGAAAGTTATCCAGCTGAAAGTTTTAGCACCAAGACATTTTATAGGAAATACAAACAATATACCCCAGCTAAACAAGTACATTACACAAAACTTCTTACATTTTTGCAGCTAATATGATTAGACTTAAAATCTTAGAGATTACAAAAACTTTCTACAATGTCAAACAAAAGTCTTGACAACCTACATTGTTCTACCAAAAGTACTGTACTAATAAGCAATCCACACCAAACACGTCGAATTTTAGTTCAAAAAACTTGTTATGAAGAAAATTAACATATTATTATGAAAGTTAACATGTAACAGTGAAAATTAACATATTATGATGAGAGTTAATATGTTCAGCTGAAAGTTAACATGCTACTAGTAGAGTTAACATATAATGATGAAAGTTAATATGTAACAGTTAAAGTTAACTTATTAGGACGAAAGTTAACATCTTCAGATTAAAGTAGTACAAACGAACATCATTGTTGGCTAATTCTTAAAAAATAAACAGAAGCACCATTAAAAGCCCATCTTATTTTCACTGTGTTCCAATCCATAATGAGTAGTACAAACAAACACCCAAAATACCTCTAACACATAAATCAACAATCAAATTAGAAAATAAGAACTTATTGTTCATCTCCTGAGATATGAACCAATATATCTCATACTACTTGTCATTAAGATATTGGGTCCATGGATTGTTCATGTTTCATTCCCCAACTATGGCAATTGTTGTTGATCTGTGGTCTTATCATTCAACATATAGTTTGTGAACTACTTTAGAAACGCTGACATTGAACATATATGTAGGTCATGAACATGTAAACGTTCATCATAATATGTTAACTTTCACTGTTATATGTTAACTTTTATAATAATATGTAAACTTTCATCACAACATGTTAACTGTCGGCTGAATATGTTAACTTTCATCATAATATGTTAACCTTCACTACTACATGTTAACTTTCACCATAATATGTACTTTCTTCATAACATGTTAATTTTTAACTGAACATGTTAACGTTCACCATAATAAAATTCTTACATTCTTACAACTGATATTGCTTGAATACACAAATGAAGATGTTAACTTTCAGCTGGATAAAATGTCTTGGTGCTAAAACTACTTTCAGCTGGATAATTTTAAGCTAAACATGTTAACTTTCATTTGATAACATGCAACTTTGAGATGAACATGTTGGCTTTCAACTATACACGTTGACTTTCAAATTCTTTAGACTTTCAAGTGATGATGTAAACTTCCAGCTGAATAAATTAAATTTAAGCTGAAAATGTTGGCTTTAACCTGAACATGTTAACTTTCACGTGAGCATGTTAACTCTCATATGTATAAGTTAATTTTCAAGTGTATATGTTAACGTTTAGATTTATATGCTAACGTTCACGTGAACATGTTAACTATCAGCTGTATATGTTAACTTTCATCTGCATATGTTAACTTTCTTATGAACATGTTATATTTCATCTCTGCACGCTAACTATCAGCTGAATATGTTAACTTTCAGCATAATATATTAATTTTCACTGTTACATGTCAGCTTCCTTATAACATAATAACATGCAACTGAATATGTTAACTTGTCAAATGTACATGTTAAGTATTAGCTTTTCCTGTTGACATTCAAGTAAACATGTAACTTTTCATTCGAGCCTGTTAAATATATGTTGTATCAAAACAAAACGTAAATATATGGTAGCAAAAATACCATAAATACAATAAGAACAATAAAAGTCAAGCTTGTTGTAATGTTTATCATCCACATCAACTATTTACACAACTAAATTAATATACACAATAATCTTAGTATCCAGAGTTGGCTTGACACCTGACCTTCTCCATCCGGCTAAAAACTTCCATAGCCATTTCGAGCCTTTTGACATGAGCAGCCCCATCAATAAAGTAATTGTAAAAGGCCCTCGTATCTGATTCGTTGATATCTGATTTTTTGTTCAGCAGTTCTAACTACTTGTTCAGAAGAACTAGAACCTCCTCAAACTTTCCCATCTCACATTAACTACCAACAACAGCTAGATACAAATTCCTAGTTGGGGTATGCCCAGACTCTTGCATCTAAATTATTAGCTCAAGAAGCATATCTACCTTCCCTAATGAAATGAATGCTCGAATCAAACTAGTGTATACAAAAGTATACGTAGACAATTCAACATCTCCGCCACCGAAGATATGCCGAATGGACCAAACCTTCTCCAACTCTCCTTGCTTGCAAATGCTCATGATACATTAGGCCAAAACTGCTGTAGTTGGCTTCACCGCCCTCTCTTGTACACCCTCGAGCAATTCATGAAGCTCGTTAAGCTTCTGGTCTCTGCAAAGCATATTGGTGAGAACACTAAAGGCTCGTTCCCTAATTTGTTCCATCAGGGTCTCTGCGAAATCGAAAATCCGGGCGTCGATGAGAGAGTTCATCAGAGCATGAGAGACGAAGGAATTGAGGTCGAGGCTGAGGAACAGCGTGCTGGTCGAGGCCAAGGTCAAGATTAAGGTTGGGGCAGCCGGCGACGGAGTAGCCAACCACGAAGGTGTCGTGGAAGCGGGCGTTAAGGCAGAGGTCGTCGGGGCTGAAGGGGCCAGCGGGGGCGCGACGGGAGAAGTGGTGGAGCCAGTAGAGGAGGGAGGAGGCACGGCGGGTGCGAGCAAGGATGTGGAAGATGGAGTTGTAGGCGGAGCGGGTGTGGCGGTAGGGGTGAGAGCGCTGGTGGCCGACTCAATCGAAGAACTTGAGGCGAAGAAGGAGGAGGAGGTTGGGGACGGGGCCTGGGGAGGGGGGAGGGAGGAGGGAGGAGGGGTGGGGTGTGGGCCAGAGTCTGGAGGATGAGGGACTCAAAGAGGTGGGGTTGAGGGAGGAGAGGGTGGCATCGAGGGGGGCGCCGTCGGGGGACGAGGAGAGAACGGAGTAGAACTTGTCAAGGATCGAGGTGCCGGATCAAAAATCAGCCCTTGATTCAGTCGGCGATCTCGACATTGGAAGGATTGGGGATGGTTTGAGCGTGATAAGAGAAGAGAGAAGAGAGAGAGGAGGACATTTTAGGGTATTCTTAAACAAATCCCACTGTGTTGTCTTGAAAAAGAAAATAGGTGTTGAAACATAACAACTTCATCTATTTAGGGTTTTATCACACAAAAAATAATACGGGGGGCTTAGTCACAATCACTTTATTTTTTTGGGGCCTAAATACATTTTTCCCTAAATTCTATTCGTATATGAACTGAACATTAAAAATATTTGTTTATTTGTAAATGAACTAGTGATCAAATATGACCGAATATTTGGATGAATATTAACCAAAATACTTACTAATTATTTGATTCACTTCCACCCCTATTAGTGATGAAATTATCTCAAAGGATAAAAGATTCGTAATAATTTAAGTGTTTTTAATAGATCAAAATGATTATAAATATTTATCAAAATACTTAATAGAGCTTAGAAAATCTCTACTACTACAAAAATTACAACTCAAGCATATGGAGGTTGGACTTTTCAATTAAGTTGTGCTAAAATACAACAAATGATAACTATCACCAAGGAAGTATTCGCTTGAAGCTCTGAGATCGACCAAGTGAAATCAATAGCTCTTCTCGAGATTAAGACAATGCCTAATCTCGAGGAACGGACGGACGGGGCTTCGGATCTCTCGAACTCTCCCTTTTTATGCTGAAGAACTTCGCCAAGATCAGTTAGCCTCCTCTGAAATTCGTGCTCCTTTGACTCCTTGATCCGGCAACACCTCGCCCTCTTGATAATAATTCTACCCCTCTGAAATGAGCCCCTAGGCTTGTATTTATAGGCTTCAGTTGGGGGTTTTTCGGATAAGAATGATGGATTTGACCTTATCTTCAGTTAATAACGGTCTAACCACGTTTGTAGATGATATCTAGGCAGTTAGGAACCCCTGGAATAGAAGAAACCGATCGAAACAATCTTAAAACATGTTTTGAAGGTTACATGCAATTCTGGTGCGGGACGGACTGATGTGACCCCGCGTGGGCGCGGGTCGGATGGATCCAACCCGCCGCCGCGCGGGTCAGTTTGAAACACCTTCGGTATTTTAGTATTAACTCTTTTGTTCGACCTGGAATTGAGCTGGTTCAAGATGTGTTGGAAAGATGGCGAAGATACCTACAACGTTTATCTTTTGAGTTTCCTCAGATTCAAATTGTAGCATGGTCTAAATGCCTCTTCTTTTTACGGGCCACTTTGAGGTGTTCGACACTTTTTGACTTCTCCGGACTTGTATTGCATATTTCGTCATTCCGTTGACTTACATGATTTGTTAACTTGTTCCATACACTCGTTAGGTTCTTTATGGCACTTGGAGCTGACCGACGCGCGCGAGCTGACCGACAGGTGTGACGGCCAATTGGAGGTGGCCGGTGAGCGCACGAGACACAGTTAGTTCGCCATTCCGGTTCATGTACTTGTCGGTATCAGATAATCCTCCTAGATTTGGATAATAATATTCGTCATCTTCTCTCCGTCTCGAGCAGTGTGCGGACACCTATAGGTATTTTTAGACGCCTACAGATACCCCCTCCAAAATATTTCAGACTCATTCTTTTATAGAAGAGTCTGGAAGGCTTTGGATAAGATAGGCCATTTCCTCAATCTTGTAGAGGGACCTGTAAACTGCTTCAATTCTTGACTTCTTCAGCCTTCAGTCTATTCAGTGTTTTTTCGAATAAATGAAGTTCTTCTGACGCTGCGTTTATCGTCTGACCATTATCGAAGTCTTGAATTGAAGTTGATGCGTAAGTTTCTGAATCTAGCTCGTGTTATTGAGTTGACTTTGAACTGATCATCTTCGTCAGAAATTCATATCTAAATACGATTGAACTCCCTAGAATCATCCTTTGCCTTATTTTGACGAAATTATCAATGTGTTGACCGGCATCGACCTTTACTGCAACGCGTTGTCCGGCGTTGACTTTTGTTGTAACGCGTTGATCGGCGTTAACATAGTTTATACTCGTACGTTTGCTGGAGTCTATACAGTTTAAGCTCTTAAGACATTGGAGCGTGACGGTCCCAAATGCTAGGACTGTACGATCAACTTGTTAAAGCTGATTCATCTTTATGTATGGATCTTATCCTAATGTTGTTGGATGCTCAAGTCACGAGACCAACTAATGGAGCTGATGCGTCAATGACTCGTATTTATAGAATTTTTGACAAATTCTCAGCCATCAACGAGTTTGATTAGCCTTTACCGACTACTGTTTGAGTCAGGCTAGCATACAGATTGTTTAAATCTATTCTGCACGTAACATTATGCTAAAAGAGTTAACTCTTTTAGTGCTACGATATTGAATACGTAGACTTCGTCTTTCTCACGGGATAGACTACCGGCAACGTGTGTTAGACATAGACTTAGAATTTTTGGTAAATCCTCAGCTATCAACGGATTTGACGTGCCTTTACCGATTACCGTTTGAATAGGGTTTGCATGCAGATTGTTTAAGTCCGTTCCGCATGTGACGTTGTGCTAAAAGAGTTAACTCTTTTAGTACTATGATATTAAACACGTAGACTTCATCTTTCTTACGGGAATAGACTACCCGGCAATACGTGTTAGACGCTGACTTATCCCTACTTAGGCTTCAGGATGAAAGTCCCCAAACTTGGATTCCGGTGTCTTCTTCAATCGGTGAAAGACTAAATCGGTAATGTGTATTAGGCGTTGACTTATTCCTTCTAAGAATTTGGGATAAAATTCCCCATGCGTGTGAAGCACGTATTTTGGTGTTATGAATAACAACCTACCACAATGTCGAATATGTGGGCTTTCATCTTTTTACGGTCAAAGACTAACCGGCAATGCGTGTTAGGCGCTGACTTATCCCTACTTAGGCTTCGGGATAAAATTCCCCAGACTAAAATTCTGGTATCTTCTTCAATCGGTGAAAGACTAAACCGGTAACGCGTGTTAGGCGCTGACCTATCTCTTCTTAGGCTTCGGGATAAAATTTCCCGTGCGTGTGAAGCACGGATTTTGGTGTTATGAATAATAACCTGCCACAATATCGAATATGTGGGATTTTATCTTTTTTATGGCCAAAGGCTAACCGGCAACGCGTGTTAGGCGCTGACTTATCCCTACTTAGGCTTCCGGATAAAATTCCCCTGACTAGAATTCTGGTGTCTTTTTCAATCGGTGAAAGACTAAACCGGCAACGCATGTTAGGCGCTGACCTATCCCTTCTTAGGCTTTGGGATAAAATTCCCCGTGCATTTGAAGCACGGATTTTGGTGTTATAAATAATAACCTGCCACAATGTCGAATATGTGGGTTTTGTCTTTTTTACGGTCAAAGACTAATCGGCAACGCGTGTTAGGCACTGACTTATCCCTACTTAGGCTTCGGGATAAAACTTCCCAGACTGGAATTCTGGTATCTTTTTCAATCGGTAAAAGACTAAATTGGCAATGCGTGTTAGGCGTTGAGTTATTCCTACTTAGGATTCAGGATAAAATTCCCCGTGCATGTAAGGCACGGATTATGGAGTTGAAGGATGGTATCTTCTCTTGGGATAAAGACGAATCCAAAATGGGAGAGATAAAATTTTATATTCTATCTCCCAAAACCGAAGAGGAAGAATTTTATATTCTATCTCCAGTTGCCAAGGGAACTCGAACTGGGATTTCCACCCTAAGAATCCGAAAATGTGAAACTAGGAGTGGGATCTCCACTCCGAGAATCAAAAGATTCGGATAATCCTAACTGTCGGAAGGTTTGATTACCGAACTAAAGGTGAATTTCTCATTTATCGAGAGTGGATTGTGGTTTTGACCCTAACTGTAGGAAGGTTTGACTAAACGAGAGTTTGAGGTGACCCTAACTATAAGAAGGTTTGATCATTCGATTTGAAAGTGAACCTCTTATTCATTAGAGAAATCGAGAGGGGAGTTTGGTTTTAGCTCTAACTGTAGGAAGGTTTGACCGAGTGAGAGGTTTAAGACGATCCTAACTGTAGGAAGGTTTGATCACTTGATTCGTGGACCTCTCGTTCATTGGAGGAATTGAGAGGGGATTTTGGTTGTGATCCTAACTTTAGGAAGGTTTGACCAGGTAGACAGTGGGAGTGGGAGTTTAAATCGCAGTGGGAGTATTGACTTATATAAATCACTCAGAGAGGGTTCCTGGTATTAAGTGATAAATACTTAACATGGAGGGGTTGGACAATCGTCAATGATCAGGATATTAAAATTCTAAGTACTATGTCCGGACTTTAACTATGGGAATGTTAAGTGCACAGATGCATCAAAAGTTTAAGTGAATTCAACCGAAAGGAATTTTAGTGATCCTACTATCAATTAGTCTGATCGATGGGGGATTTTATGGTGGAAGACTGTGAGTCGCCAAACACTAATGGGAGTTTTGTGAGGAAAGATTGATCCAATGAAGTGATCGAATCTCGTATCAGCAAAAGAATGTTCGGAAATCACAGTGAGGGTTTAGTGTTTATCACTTTGTTCGTTATGATCGGGTTATCTCTAAAAAAATTACATGTAGCATTCTTTCGGAAACTTCCCGTTACATGAATCATCCACCCCCAGCTTCCTTTGCGGAACTGAGTCTGACATTGTACTTAGTTACATGACCGGGTTATCCTTAAGAATATTATGTATAAAAATTTTCCAGAAACTTCCCGTCAAAGATAAGAAACAGTTTAGACTCATATACCTATTGGAGTATTGAGAAACAGTTTATACTCGTATACTCTTCGGGGTGTAGGAAGGAGCAGTTTATACTTTTATACTTGTCGGAGTCTTTATTCGACTTAATTGAGCAATATGACGCCGGCTTTAACCAAGGTTTGGATGTTATTCTTGAGAACGAAGCAAGCCTTGGTAAGATGAAGGATCCTCCTGTGGTACGCACAGTACTTCGGATACACAGTATTATCAGCTTTCTCCTGATCTGCGATAGGTGGTAGCTTGATCTTGTTATTTTCAATGAGAGATTCAAAAATGGCTGGAATGTCTTTGTCCTTAAAAGAGTACTCTTTTTAGAGTTTCAGATCCGAAGTCTTTTGTTGTCTTCAGGGTTATTATTGCGATGTCTGATTAACATCAATAACTGTTGTGGGTGCCTTCCCCTTACCCTGGGAGACGAAGCTTGAGTTCAGAGGATTAACCATCGGTTGGCTTCTCTCGGCTTGCTTCCTTCTGAGAAAGCGTTCGGCCTGCTCTCCGCGCACCTTAAACTCTTTCCAGATATTGGAGGGTGCTACTCCCATAACTTCCAACACGTCCAAAGAGAGGTTGTTATGACAGGTTTGGAGGATAAAGTCCTTTGTGATCAGATCTCGACAGTTCATCGCCTTATTCCGGAAGCGTTTGACGAAGTCGTCTACCGTCTCGTTATCTTCTTGCTTCTCATCGAAGAGTGTCATGATTAATACCTCAGCATCATCATCAAAGAAGTGAGCGAGGAATAGGTTCTCCAGGTCATCCCAGCTGTTGATGCTTCCAGACTTGAGACGGTGGTACCAATCGAAGGTGGGCCCGTGAAGGATGCTAACGAATGACCGAACCATCAAGGCTTCATTACCGGAGAACATACCCAAGTGAGACTTGAAGTAGATCAGATGTTGAGTGGGCGAACCCTTCCCGTAAAATAGTGTGAAGTTAATCAGGTTGAACTTCGCCGGGTATGATATTGAATCCTACTCTCTTGGATAGGGACATGGAATGCCGGTCCTTTTCACTTCTCGAGCAGACATCAGAGTGTTGATTTGTCTCACGAGATCTTTCATTTTCTCATCCTCACTCGTATCGAGCCTTGGACGATTCTTAAGAGGAATAACGAGGCTGCCCCCAGTGCTGTCGTTTTTAGTGAGACCACCCCCAGCGTCGTTTTTAGTGGGGCCACCTCCAGTGTTCTGGTCAACGGGAGGGTTATCAGCATTAAGGTGTTCATCCTCATCTGAATCGCTAGCTGCTTGGCTAACATTGTTGTGACGACTGGATTCACCTATCTGATTCGACAAGGCTCGAATCTATGGTCATGCATTTGTCTCATCTCCTGCATAGCCATTTCCATTTCGATTTCGAATGCTTGCTTCTGCTTGGCTAGAGCATCCTCAACCATTTTGGCTGCTTCCTCGGTGTTAATCATAAACACTTTGCCGGATTGTCCTGGACTGGATATCGTATTATCATAAGCAATTGCCGAGTTAGCATCCGATACTTCATCATCCGAGGATAACCCTGTAATACCCCAACCCTTGAGAGGGTGATGAGATTAGTATTGATAGATTTGATTGGAATACTCATA
>BQKN01000942.1:779545-795857 GCA_022839385.1 Asparagus kiusianus | reverse complement strand
GAGAAATTCTAGGATGGGTGACCCCCTGGGAAGTTTTCCAGGGAGCACGTGAGTGAGGACAAAACGTACTGAAAAGACATGTGGTGGTTTGTGAGGCCAGTCCATCAGATCTAATAGCGTACCGACTCCGGAATTCCGGGGTGGGACGTTACAAACCCTCTCTGCATTCTCTAGTAGTCCCTACGTCTAGTGGTCCCTACGTGTAGCTGAGTCAGACGATGCGATACGAGGGGGTCAAAACTAGAAGGTCGAATCGACTTTCCCTTATAAGCCATGTTAATTGTGACTTCTGGAAGTTCATCACCATGAACAACCGATCGCTTCTTACGGAGATGCTTTGGTTTGGACTTAGCCATTCCGTTAGAGATCCTCTCGAATACCGAGACCCTTTGCGGAGCGGTCTTGGGGCAGCTATATTCTGATAATACTTCCCTGATAAGTTTAGCACATGGACAGTGATAATCCATCTCCCGGGTACTTCTTTTTCGAGACTTATTCGTACCCCCAGCCTGATAGTACAACTCATCGGTCTGATGACCGGAGCAACCCATCGCGTGTTAGCATGAATCCCTAGGTATAACATCATCGTCGTCAGACGAATACATTTCTTTCTGGGGACATAACACTCTGTCAGTGTGTTCAAGAGTCAGATGTTTAGATCTATGCTCTCATGAGCACGGGAACTCAACGGGCTCCTGGATTTCAACACGTAATCCCATGCGGTCAGTTACGGGAGTTTTCCCACCATGCGGTCTCTTTCACTGCTTAGGAGGGCGATTACGACCCCAGCCTGATGAATTGCTTGGGACTCATTCAATGGGCCTAAGCGTTCTTTAACCAGGGTTTTATCTCAACCCACGTGCAAAGAACCAAGATGATCCGTGATCTTCATCTTAAACCGGGACAAACCCATGCTTTCGTGATGCTCCACCAGAGGTGCGGAACTCGAAGGGATCGATGAAACAAGTGCAGAACATCTTCTGTCTTGATTCTGGCGGTGAGTCAGACTTGAGTGACCCGCGGGTTGGAGGGTCGGATCCGGATGACCCGTGGCTTGGAGGGTCGGATTTAGGTGACCCACGGTTTGTAGGGTCAGATTTGGGTAACCCACGGCTTGGAGGATCGGATTTGGGTGACCCGCGGCTTGAAGGGTCGGATTTGGGTGACCCGTAGTTTTTGATCTTTTCGGCCGCTGTTTCGGACTTTGGCCTCCAAATTTGATGCAGCCTCAGTTGTTTCTTGGCTATGTCATTCTTCTGCATCTTTTGTACTTTTTGCACAAGAATTCGCGCGTGCGCAAGCAATGCGCGGCGCTTTTGGATCCGCTCCTCAAGAGTTGAATGGGTCCTTTTGACTTGGATCCATTCACCTGTTGATAATTTGGAGGAGGAGGGGTTATTCGCTCGCTATTGTGGTGGTTGATGCTTTCTGGACTTTGGATCCGCTTCGTAGCGAATCCCGTCAACCGGCTCCAAAGCTTTAGCAAGTTGGCGCGCGAGTCGTTGGTGTTGCCTTTGGCGTGTCCTCTTCGATAGAATTGGCACGCCTTTAGTACTCAACTCCCTAATTGAGGAGGAGTTCAGATCTACAGATCCGGCCTTGTTAGAGACCGGAGGGGCGTTGTAAGGTGCAGCTACCGTATCAACGGGGGCGTTGATCTTCCTGCGCTTGCGAGTGGAGTAGGATCTGGAGGAGGAGGATGACAGATACTCCTCGTACTTCTGTTGGTCGAACTCGTACTCGACCATTTTCTTCAACCGGGATATGGATCCGAGGTTATGACATGTCAGCCTTCGCAGAAAGGCTGTCGGCTCCCACTGTGGTCGCCAGTGTGTTTGGGTAGAAAATTATTTTCATTGCTGAATTCATTACAACTTTGGGCGTTACAATAAATTCAAAACAAAGATAGCTTTTTATAAGACTTTCAATACAATGAAAATAGATTACAACTCTCTTTCAAACAACACGCAATAGGTGATTATCGCCTATTGCTTTGCGTAAGATTTTTGCCTGTGCCGGGGACGTCGATATCCGTGAACCACCTACAGATCGGATCCGGTTGACAGAAAATTGACAGAGCTCCTACTTTACCAAGGAAGTATTCGCTTGAAGCTCTGAGATCCACCAAGCAAAATTAGTAGCTCTTCTCGAGATTAAGACAAAGCTAATCTCGAGGAACGGACGAACGGGGCTTCGGATCTCTCGAACTCTCCCTCTTTATGCTGAAGAACTTCGTCAAGATTAGTTAGCCTCCTCTAAAATTCGTGCTTCTTTGACTCCTTGATCCGGCAGCACCTCGTCCTCTTAATATCCTCTGAAATGAGCCCCTAGACTTGTATTTATAGGCTTCGGTTGGGGGGTTTTCGGATAAGAATGATGGATTTGGCCTTATCTTCAGTTAATAACGGTTTAACCACGTTTGTAGATGATATCTAGCCAATTAGGAACCACTGGAACAAAAGAAACCGATCGAAATAGCCTAAAAATATGTTTTGAAGGTTACAGGCAGTTCTGGGCGCGAGACGGACTAATGTGACCCACGTGGGTGTGGGTCGGATGGATCCGACCCGCCGCCGCGCGGGTCAGTTTGAAACACATTCGGTATTTTGGTCTTAACTCTTTTGTTCGATCTTGGATTGAGCTGGTTTAAGATGCGTTGGAAAGCTGACGAAGATACCTACAATTTTTATCTTTTGAGTTTCCTCAGATTCAAATTGTAGCATGGTCTAAATGCCTCTTCTTTTTACGGGCCACTTTGAGGTGTTTGACATTTTCTGACTTCTCCGGACTTGTATTGCATATTTCGTCATTCCGTTGACTTGCATGATTTGTTAACTTGTTTCATACGTTCGTTAGGTTCTTTATGGCACTTGGAGCTGACCGACGCGCGCGAGCTGACCGACAGGTGTGACGGCCAATTGGAGGTGGCCGGTGAGTGCACGAGACATCGTTGGTTCGCCATTCCGGTTCATGTACTTGTCGGTATCAGATAATCCTCCTAGACTCGGATAACGACGTTCATCATCTTCTCTCCGTCTCGAGCTATGTGCGGACACCTATAGGCATTTTTAGACACCTACAGGTCTGATTAGGCCGCATCAGGTTGGGTGTGTGTTGGGTCTATTTCTTGTTAATGGATTTAGAGTCAAACCTAGCCTGGCCTGCAGCCAGGATATATCACGGGCCGGCTTGCACCGGCTCACTATAGGCGAGGCCGAGGTCGCTCTTAACCCAAGGAGGTGGAAGGGTATTTTTTGTAATTGAAAGATCATAACAAACTTTGTGAGACACTCTTAGCTCTTTTTTTTAATCCCATTTGAAAATTTGACAGCATTTTTTACTTCTGATAGTATTATCGCTTTATCTTTTCTTCTTTTTTTGAAGAGGTAGATGTAGCTTGAAATTTTTTGATGTAATTTAAATTATAGAATATCAAAACACATATACACTTACATATGTGTATGTGTAGCTCTACTTTTTTTTTATGTAATTTAAATTATAGAATATCAAAACGTACAATATACTTACATATACTTATATACGTGTATGTGTATCTCTAATCTCAACAAACTTATATGATAAATTCATCTTTAGTGACACTCTATTCAGAATAAATAGATACTCCATCAATCAAAAAACTCGTGACACTAGGAAGAACGATGTGTGTACGTAGAAGCAAATCTTGTGGGCCTTAAGGTAATGAAGGCTACACGAAAGAACGGGCCATAAAGCGAGGGAATGGCTTGTTCCTTAGAAACTGAATATGCATCTTATTTTCGCTTCGCCTTGTGTCGGCTTTCTTGTGTATACACTTCTAAGCTTCTATTTTGTACCTTTTCGGTTCAATTTCCTTAGTTGCCTATGGTTAATTATGTTAGGACTGTATATTTGATTCTTTGTATAACTTTATGAGAATTAAATAGAGTTAAAGATCTATCATTTGATTAGGAGATTGAGTCTAATCATGATTAGGAGTTTGTATCCTATTCTAATTAGGAAGTTTGGCTGGGGATATGATTTTGGTTTCTATATATATATATTCTTCTATTATTAGAGGAAAAACCAAGGAGAAATGAGAGAACCAATATTCTTATAATCCACGGTTAGCAGAAACATAGTCTGATTTAAGAATATTGTGCAAGAGACGAGGGTTTTATGATCTTTATTCGTGTAAAAGATTACAATATTAGGAGAGGGTTTCATAGTCTTTGTCCGTTTAAAAAGTTTGTAAGGAGTGAGTTTTGGAGAGAATATGAGAGTTGATTATTTATATGAGGTTGAGAGATTGAGAGACGAGAGTTGAGTGGTTCCTCTTGTAGTTCTCCTTGATACATAATAAAATTCTCATATTGTTGCTGATGCGACATAATTATGTACCAAAATTGTAAGTGCACAATTGATCAAGTTATAATATAAAAAGTTATTAATCTCACGAGAAATGTGATTTTAAGAGATTATTAGAATTGGTTCTTATGTTGTGTGCGTGACAAAATAGAATTAAAGAATAAGTATGAGAGTTATGATCAGTGAGAGTGATTGTTTTGAATATATGCAAGTAACAATAAATTAAATTTGAGCGAAGAGAAGTAAGAATCAAAGAATAGAATAAAAAGTAAGAAAGAGAAAAATCAAGAAAACAAAAGATGGATGGTTCAATTAAAGATATGAGAAATCTAGATTTGAATCCACTAGCTAATCTCAATTATTAAATACAAACTATTCTCTTTTTGTTATATTTCAATTTAGATTTATTAAGTATAGACTATCAAACCATTTAAGAAAAGTATAACCTATCAAATTATCATTTAAGTCAAAATAAAATTCATGATAAGAATAACAACAAGATAATAATCCTAGAATTCATAATTATAACCTATCAAACCATTTAAGATAAGCATCAATTATCAAATTCTTCTTCTATCAATTAGTTCTCTAGTGATTATCCTAAACATGATCATTTTAAATATAAGAGAATAATTCATACAATATAAAGGAAATTAGACTAGTTTCATACAATTCTAAGATTACTATAAGAATTAATTTCACATCTTAAGAAATAAAAGAAAGAAGAAAAAGAACTAATTACAAAAATAAAAAGAAAAGAAAAATCCAAACTATGAACAAGAAATAAATCTAACTACAAAGAATTAAAATCTAAACTACAAAATAAATTATAAAAATTAAATGCAAGAAAATAAATCTACTCTACAAATTAAAGTGCAAAAAAAATAAAAAGACAAGAAAATAAATCCATACTACAAGCATGAATGTAAATCTAACTAATAAGCAATAATAAAGAAATTACTAAAAAGAAATAAAAGAGAGAAATAAAAGAAAAGCAAACTTTCAAATTGCTCTTCATCTCCATGTAATGACCGTAAAATTTTGATACTAGTTAAAATAAATTTTTGGTATTTTAAAATATTATTTTTAAAAGAGTATTGTATTTTTCTTGATTTTCTAGAATTTTTTATGATTTAAAAATATAATTATATATTTATTTAAATGATTTTTATATTTATAAATTAACTTAGTACAGTAAAAATTTCTAGAATTAATCTGTTGTGTTGTCGATACTATTACGTATCATTTTGAATAATATGTTGTATTATTTTTACTATTATGTATTTTTATATAATACGTTGTATTATTACTTACGTATTATTTTGTACAATTTGTTGTATTATTACTACTATTGAGTATTATCCGTTGTATTAGTATAACTATTACATTTTATTTTGTAAATAATTTTCCCATAATTATTTAATTTAAAAATAAGTAATTATATTTTTATTAATTATTTTCGTTTAAATACCTGAACCCATTTGAAAATAATCCAAAAATTTTGCTTCCCGTCAAACCCCCAACAACCATTCCCCGAGATCACGTTCTCTCACTCCTCATTTTTTCCAAGAAGACTGCTGTCCACGCGCACCGTAAACTTAGACTAAGCAGCTCATCATTTTCTAATCAATCATATCTTAAATTTTTTATTATTAAATTTTTTATTTAAACCTCACCCTCTCTCCTCTCGTGCTCACACCTCTCTCTCTCTCCCCCCTCTCTCTTTCTCTCTCACGATCTCGAGCTCGCACTGTCGCGTCTTCCCCGCAGCAAGCCGCCACCACCTCCCGAGCTCCGTCGAGGCCGCCAGCCGCTCCTCCGCTGCTGACCACCACCTCGTCCACCTCAGCGCCGCCCGAACCGCCGACCAGACCCCCAGATCCGCTCCCCATCTCCTCTCCAGCCGCCGCTCGCTGCTGCTCCGCCTGAGCCGCCGCCTCTCACGAACCCGTGCCCAGCAGCCCCCTCGAACCTCGCCTCCACCATGCCGTCAGCCACCGCCCACGCTCCTCCTCCATTCGACACCCAGCAGCCCACCCCGACCACCTCCTTCCTCGTCGCCGTCGACACCCCAGCGCCCCAGCCACCTCAGCCACCGCCAGCCGTCGCTCCGGCCTCCCCCACGCCCGAGCGCAGCCCGACAACCCTCCAGCAGCCCCTCCTCCGTAGCCGTCGAGCCATCGCCAACCAGCCCGTCGTCGCCCCGCCGTTGCCGCTCGTCGTTGCCTCCTCGAGCTGCTGCACGCGTCGTCGAAATAACGAACGATAAGTAGCCGTCACCGCCTCATCCGCAGACCCGTATCATCATACGGTAACGACGTATCGGTCCACGATATAACCCGAGGCAAGATCCCTATTCTTGCTCAGTACAATTTTAGATTGATCACAGATCAATTATGCATAAGAACTCATTTCTCGAATAATTATTCCTTACAAATATAGAAATGTTGTGAACATATTGAACTAAGAACTATACGTATAGAACTATCGTGAACGAAATGGACTGTGAACAATAACGTATGACCATTCACGTTGTAATACACATACTGTGATGACCTGAACAGATTTATTTGACGAATGATATTAAAAGTACAAAAATAATATTGTGATAATAGATACTATAAAGATAAAATAAAATAAAATTATTTTAGATTAATTTATAATTTTAAAGAATTTATTGACAAAATAATCAATTTAAAATAATTATTACTTTGGTGAAAAATCATTTTAGAGTAATTATAATAAATTAATAGAATTTATTTGACAAAAGAATTATTTTAGAATAATTATAAATAATTTAAAAGAATTTATTTTAGAATAAGTATTAATTTAGAATAATTTTAATAATTTAAAAGAGTTTTATAAAAGGAATTATTTTATAACATTTATAAATAATTTTAAAGGATTTATTTTAGAAAAGGGATTTTTATGAATTATTCATGATTTATGTTTCTTAATTTTAATTATGTGATATGCTATGATATTGTTGTATATGATTAGTTGCATTTATTACTCTTTGTTACGTTTGAGAACCATTAGAAATTCATGATTAGTGTGGCCTGGTGTGTCCTGTTTAAGACTTAGAAACCTGTGTGTAAGTTGACCTAGATAAATAAAAGAGTTGGGATGGGGAAAGTCATGGTTCATGTGATCGGATATGGCTGTTGATTTATCTTCCAGACTCGCACCAGTTAGGTTTGTTTCGAACTGGGGTTGGTTTGATGGACCACAGCGAAGGTTTGTTGCGTCACTTTGGTTCGTGAATGTGATATTCACCCGAGTCGGCTGGAGTTCAAACCAGGCCGAATCGGTTTTCGTGGAGTCCTATTAGAAGCACGTAGGGGGTTTGTGTAACAGTCATATATCCGAGAATATGAATATTGACTCTGTGTGAGATGTGTACCAGTGACCTGTTATAGGATGACTAGTTACATGACCTCGTTACCTGATCGATTTTTGGATTCTTCTGATTATTATATTCTAGTGGTGGATTTCATTTAGATTATTACTATTATTATTATTATTGTTCTTGCATTGGTCATTCGACCGTTCTACTTTCCTTTTGGGATCTTGCCGTGTGCCATACACGCTGACATACACCTGTTTTCTCTAGTGTACGTCAGATTTAGAGGACGGACAGGTCCAGTATGATGATGCATTAGAGCAGGAGTATGCCCAGTCGGAGTGTCTTCTAGGTGGAACAGAAGAACAGACGGTAGCTTAGCCTTTTCTTTTACGTAGGCACTGATGGACACTAGATTACTTATGTAGCACCTTATCCTTTAGTCTTTCGAGGGACTTAGTTATTTTTGCAGTACTTCCTTCTTATTTTGTTGGACTCTGTATTTTCTTATTTTAGTTGGACTGTTTTGTAATAAGGGCATGTTTGACCCAAACTTATGTCTCGGATGATATTCTATTTGTGATATGTCTTTTTTTATGTTGAGTTGTTCATTATATTCTCGTTACTGTGATCAGGGATCTGTGCCTTTGCATTTATTTCTTGACGCTTAGCTATTAGGTTGAGGAGAAATGTTTAATCTTATTTATTCTCCTTAATCTTATGCGTCGCGGGCTTGCTCGCATCTCGGTTCCCTAGTATTTTGGAAAACGGGGCGTGACAGGTTTTAGTGGTGGCCCATGCAGGTCCTAATCCCGATCATGGTTCCAATCACGGTCCCGAGTTCACACCAATGAGAATATATTGGATAATTTAGACGCATATCATATTTTATCCGTAAGACTATACTTAGCCCTTATCCTAGTATCTTGACCAATCTTGTTTCCGTCCCTACCTTACCCAATTTTGATTTTGATATTGACTTGATTTTTCCTGCAATAATTTTGATCCTTGTTGCCTTCCCTTCAGAACCATGGTGGGTACACGTAACAATGGTAACCCGTCCAGTAGTAATGTCCCGCCTCCCAAAGTGGACCCGCACTAACTTTTAGCAATGATTCGGGGACTGGCGACAAATCGGCAGCATTTGGCTGGGCACTTGCAGCGGGAGCCTCACCAACCTCCCCCTCATACAGAGCTTGGTGTTAGAGAGTTCCGATATATGCGACCTCCTTCTTTCTCAGGTGCCGAAGGACCTCTAGCAGCAGAAGAGTTCCTGAAGGTTACTGAGACTATCCTTACGGTGACCCGCATTGCCCCTGCAGAGTGGGTGGACCTTATGGATGTCCAGCTCACTGATACGACTCGAATCTGGTGGGCTGCTGAGAAGACACACCTGGAGAGGCCGATTCTGTGGGAAACGTTCACAGAACACTTCAATGGGAAGTATTTTCCACAGTCAGCCCGAGATGAGCTTCTGCGTAGATTTGTTGAGCTCAAGCTGGGAGGTCGATCAGTCGACGATTATGAGGCTGAGTTCTCTTCCCTCAGTCGATATGCTCCCCACTTGGTTACAGATCCCACTATTAGGAGGCATCAGTTCCAGAAGGGTCTGGACAAGTATATCAGATTGGCTCTGGCTGGTAGGGCACTCGCGACTCATGACGCTGTTCTGGATGCAGCGCATGAGATCGAGAGTGTTCAAAAGGAGCCTGAGGATCCACATATGATTCAGAGCAGAGCACCAGTAGCTCCAACCTGGAATATCGAGCGTCCTCCTCCGAGGCAGCAGCAGGCTCCGCAGAAATGATAGTTTTCCCAGTGGCAACCCCTTCCTTAGGGGCATCCCTATCATCACCCTGGAGTGCAGACTCACAACCAGCCATTGGTGCGATGTTCCTATTGTAGATACCCTGGACATACCTAGCAGGAATGCCGCAAGCGTCTTCACCTGTGCTTCACCTGTGGATCCCCCGACCATATTAGTCAGGACTGTCCATAGTGGCAGCAGGGCTGATTGCCCCCACCTCTAGTTCGGGCAGCTCTTCCAGCTCCACCTTGACCTGCTCCAGCAACACCAGCTCAGCAAGGACCTTATCCTCGTGCAGGGCCTCTTCCCTCTCAGAAGCAGGTTTATCAGCAGGCGCGGAGGCAGTAACCTCCGCGCTAGACCTTTATGATGTCAGCTGTGGAAGCTGAGACGAATGACCAAGTTATCACTGGTAAGGACTGTTCATTCTTAGTTTTCCTTGCATATGAATTTTTCCTTATTTAGCATTACTTGGTGATAGCATGATAGGATTCGTTATGAGTACTAAGTTTAGTTGCATTTACCTCCTCCTATAATAGGCAAGGTTCTTGTTTCCTCCGTTCCTGCCTTATCACTCTTTGATTCTGGGGCTTCCCATTGTTTCTTGTCTTGTCGATTTGCGACCGCCCACTCTCTTCCTATAACTCCTCTGACCACAGGCTGGAATATCACTACTGGCAGTGGTGTTTTAGTAGCGTCCAGTAGTTATGAAATATGTCTGTTGGTCATCAGTGGGAGAGAGATCTTTGCAGATTTCCTGGTGATTGATCTGCTGAGTTTTGATGCAGTATTTGGGATGGATTGGTTAGGGTCATTCTTTGCCACCATTGATTGTCACCGTCAGAGTGTAGTATTTGAGATACCGGATCACCAGAGGTTTGAATTCCTCAGTGGTAGTACATCGGCTGGACCGGTAGAGTATAGAGCTAGACCGAAGAAGGCGACGTTTGCTGCCATGCAGGTGGAACCCGAGAAGCCAATTGTAGTTCGGGAATTTGAAGATGTATTTCCCGACGATATTTACGGATTGCCACCGGATCGAGCAATTGAGTTTTCCATAGAACTGAAGCCTGGAGTTGCTCCGATCTATAAGAACCCTTATCGTATGCCTCCGGCTGAGTTGACCGAGCTTCGGACTCAGTTGGATGATCTTATGTAGAGAGGCTTGATACGACCCAGTGTATCGGCCTGGGGAGCACCCGTGTTGCTTGTGGGAAAGAAGGATGGATCCAAGCGGATGTGCATCGACTACCGGGAGTTGAATGTTGTGACAGTGAAGAATAAGTATCCACTTCCCCGTATTGATGATATCTTTGACCAATTGGGAGGATCAAGAGTATTTTCTAAGCTGGATCTACGGAGTGGATATCACCGGGTGAAGGTCAAGGACTCTGATGTCCCCAAGACCGCGTTCCAGATGAGATATGGACATTACGAGTTCTTGGTGATGCCGTTTGGTGTGACTATTATGCCAGCGACATTTATGAACCTGATCAATCTGGTTTTCTATGATGTGCTGGACAAGTTTGTAGAAGTCTTTATTGATGATATCCTAGTGTACTCTAAGAGTGAAGCGGAACATATGGAGCATTTGCGGTACGTGCTGAAGACCTTGAGAGGACATCGGCTATTCGCCAAGTATAGTAAGTGTTAGTTCTAGCTAGATCGCATTATATTTCTAGGACACGTGGTGTCAGGAGACGACATACCTGTGGACCCGGATAAAGTAGCTGCTGTTAAGGATTGGCCTACCCCTAAGTCGGTGTCTAACATTAAGAGCTTCCTGGGATTAGCTGGATACTACCAGCGCTTCATCAAGGATTTCTCGAAGATTGCGGAGCCGATGACGTATCTTACGAGGAAGGATATTAAATTTGTCTGGTCTGACGCTTGTGAGCAGGCGTTTGAGGAGTTAAAGTCTCGATTGATTTCGGCCCCAGTCCTGACGATACCAGATAAGAGCGGGAGCTTTGAGGTGTTTTGCGACGCATCAGGTAGAGGATTGGGATGCGTTCTTCAGCAGGATGGTCATGTGGTAGCGTATGCTTCTCGTCAGTTGAAGAAACATGAGCAGAATTACCCTACCCACGACCTGGAGTTGGGAGCTATGATTTTCGCTCTTAAGCTTTGGAGACATTATTTGTTGGGGGAGCAAGTGAAAGTATTTACGGATCACAAGAGCTTGAAGTACATTTTTACTCAGAAGGAGCTCAACATGAGACAACGCAGATAGTTAGAGCTAATGGCAGATTATGACATTAACCTTCAGTACCACCCTGGCAAGGTCAATGTAGTACCGGATGCTTTGAGCCGTTTGCCAGCAATCATGACCCTCACAGCTCAGTGGAGACTTCAGCAGAAAGTGAGGGATATGAATATAGAAGTTCTACTTCCAGGAGTTACCTCTTCCTTGATGAATCTTCAAGTTCAATCGACATTGGTCGAGCGAATCAAGGTTGCACAATCAGGTGACTCATTTCTTCGGAAGTGCAGAGAGTTAGCATCGACTGGTCTTCGGTCGGAATTTGTTGTTCATGAGGACGGATCCTTACGATTTGGGAGTCGTATCTGTGTACCATAAGGAGATGTTCGAGAGGAGATATTACAGGAAGCTCATAGCTCACCGTATTCTATTCACCCTGGAGGTACGAAGATGTACAAGGATCTGAAACTAAACTTTTGGTGGTGTGGTATGAAGAGAGATGTGGCTCGTAGTGTGGCGAAGTGCCTTGTATGTCAGCAGGTGAAGGCAGAGCATCAGCGCATCGTAGGTCTATTGCAGCCGTTGCCTATTCCGGAGTGGAAATGGCAACATGTCACCATGGACTTCGTTACTAGCTTACCTCAAAGCACTAGACAGAATGATGCTATTTGGGTGATCGTAGATCGATTAACCAAATCGGCTCACTTTATTCCATTCTGAGTAGGACAGTCAACAGAACATCTCGCTCAGAGATATATGAAGGAGATCGTACGATTGCACGGAGTTCCAATATGCATCATTTCAGATCGTGATACCTGATTTACCTCAGAAATTTGGAAGAGTTTACAGGCGAGTCTTGGGACTAATCTCAGTTTCAGCACAGCTTATCATCCTCAAACCGATGGGCAATCGGAAAGGATCATTCAGATTTTAGAGGATATGCTTAGAGCATGTATGCTTGACTTTCACGGGTCGTGGGAAGATCACTTGCATTTGGTGGAGTTTTCATACAACAATAGCTTCTAGGCTAGTATTGGAATGACCCCTTTCGCAGCATTATATGGGAGGAAGTGTCGCTCTCCTTTGAGTTGGGACGATGTTGGTGAACGAGAGATTTTTGGGCCGGGGTTGATTGATAAGTCAGTTGATGCTGTCAGAATCATTCGGGAACGACTTCGCATAACACAGGACCGATTCAAGCATTGGGCGGATGCGAAGCATCGACACTGGGAGTTTTAGCCAGAAGACCATGTGTTCCTAAAGATTTCCCCCAACCGAGGTAACATTCACTTTGGAATGCGTGGGAAGTTGAGTCCACGATATGTGGGACCTTTCGACGTATTAGAGAGAGTTGGAGAAGTGGCGTATCGACTTGCATTACCACCCGCATTGGCTGGAGTGCATGACGTGTTCCACGTTTCTCAGTTGCGGAGATATGTCGGAGATCCGAGTCATATCGTAGATTTCTCGGAGATTGAGGTGCGACCTGATTTGACATACGAGAAGCAGCCTGTGGCGATTTTGGACCGAAGAGAGAAGACTCTCCGGAACAAGACCGACACACTTGTTCGTGTGGTGTGGCACCCAAATTCTCTTGGCGAGTCGACTTGGGAGACTGAGTCTGAAATAAGACAACGATACCCTCATCTGTTTCCTGAATCTTAGTTATCATATCTTGTACCTTATCCTGTATTGTTCTTGTCTTACCTTCTCCCTGCTTATGAATATGCAGTTATTTGAATCATTCTCTATATATGTTGAGTCGAGAATCTCTTTCCATATCTTTGACATTGGGTTCTTTATACATCACCATTATTTTAATTCCGAGGACGGAATTTGTTTTAAGGGGGGTAGAATGTAATGACCGTAAAATTTTGATACTAGTTAAAATAAATTTTTGGTATTTTAAAATATTATTTTTAAAAGAGTATTGTAATTTTCTTGATTTTCTAGAATTTTCTATGAGTTAAAAAACTAATTATATATTTATTTAAATGATTTTGATATTTATAAATTAACTTAGTACAGTAAAAATATCTAAAATTAATCTGTTGTGTTGTCGATACTATTACGTATCATTTTAAATAATATGTTGTATTATTTTTACTATTACGTATTTTTTATATAATACGTTGTATTATTACTTACGTATTATTTTGTACAATTTGTTGTATTATTACTACTATTGAGTATTATCCGTTGTATTAGTTTAACTATTACGTTTTATTTTGTAAATAATTTTTCCATAATTATTTAATTTTAAAAATAAGTAATTATATTTTTATTAATTATTTTTGTTTAAATACCTGAACCCATTTGAAAATAATGCAAAAATTTTGCTTCCAGTCAAACCCCCAACAACCATTCCCCGTGATCACGTTCTCTCCCTCCTCATTTTTCCCAAGAAGACTGCTGTCCACGCGCACCGTAAACTTAGACTAAGGATCTCATCATTTTCTAATCAATCATATCTTAAATTTTTTATTATTAAATTTTTTATTTAAACCTCACCCTCTCTCCTCTCGTGCTCAAACCTCTCTCTCTCTCTCTCTCAATCTTGAGCCCGCACCGTCGCGCCTTCCCCGCAGCAAGCCGCCACCACCTCCCGAGCTCCGTCGAGGCCGCCAGTCGCTCCTCCGCTGCTGACCACCGCCTCACCCACCTCAGTGTCGCCCGAACTGCCGACCAGACCCCCAGATCTGCTCCCCGTCTCCTCTCCAGCCGCCGCTCGCCGCTGCTCCGCCTAAGCCGCTGCCTCTCACGAACCCGCGCCCAGCAGCCCGCTCGAACCTCGCCTCCACCGCGCCGTCAGCCACCGCCCACGCTCCTCCTCCGTTCACCGCCAAGCAGCCCACCCCGACCTCCTCCTTCCTCGTCGTCATCGACAGCCCAGCACCCCAGCCACCTCAGCCACCGCCAGCCGTCGCTCCGGCCTCCCCCACGCCCGAGCACAGCCCGACAACCCTCCAGCAGCCCCTCCTTCGTCGCCATCGAGCCATCGCCAACCAACCTGTCGTCGCCCCGCCGTTGCTGCTCGTCGTTGCCTCCTCGAGCTGCTGCACGCGCCGCCGAAATAACGAACAGCAAGTAGCCGTCACCGCCTCATCCGCGGACCTGTATCATCGTACGGTAACGACGTATCGGTCCATGATATAACCCGAGGCAAGATCCCTATTCTTGTTTAGTACAATTTTAGATTGATCACAGATCAATTATGCATAAGAACTCATTTCTCGAATAATTATTCCTTACAAATATAGAACTGTTGTGAACATATTGAACTGAGAACTATACGTATAGAACTACCGTGAACGAAATGCACTGTGAACAATAACGTATGATCATTCACGTTGTAATACACATACTGTGATGACCTGAACAGATTTATTTGACGAATGATATTAAAAGTAAAAAAATAATATTGTGATAATAGATACTGTAAAGATAAAATAAAATAAAATTATTTTAGATTAATTTATAATTTTAAAGAATTTATTACAAAATAATCAATTTAAAATAATTATAACTTTGGTGAAAAATCATTTTAGAGTAATTATAATAAATTAATAGAATTTATTTGACAAAAGAATTATTTTAGAATAATTATAAATAATTTAAAAGAATTTATTTTAGAATAAGTATCAATTTAGAATAATTTCAATAATTTAAGAGAGTTTTATAAAAGGAGTTATTTTATAACATTTATAAATACTTTTAAAGGATTTATTTTAGAAAAGGGATTATTATGAATTATTCATGATTTATGTTTCTTAATTTTAATTATATGATATGCTATGATATTGTTGTATATGATTAGTTGCATTTATTACTCTTTGTTACGCTTGAGAACCATTAGAAATTCATGGTTAGTGTGGCCTGGTGTGTCCTGTTTATGACTTAGAAACCTGTGTGTAAGTTGACCTAGATAAACAAAAGAGTTGGGATGGGGAAAGTCATGGTTCATATGATCGGATATGGCTGTTGATTTATCTTCCAGACTCGCACCAGTTAGGTTTGTTTCGAACTGGGGTTGGTTTGATGGTCCACAGCGAAGGTTTGTTGCATCACTTTGGTTCATGAATGTGATATTCACCCGAGTCGGCTGGAGTTCGAACCAGGCCGAATCGGTTTGCGTGGAGTCCTATTGGAAGCACGTAGGGGATTTGTGTAACAGTCATATATCCGAGAATATGAATATTAACTCTGTGTGAGATGTGTACCAGTGACCTGTTATAGGATGACTAGTTACATGACCTCGTTACCTGATTATTATATTCTAGTGGTGGATTTCATTTAGATTATTACTATTATTATTATTATTGTTCTTGCATTGGTCATTCGACCGTTCTACTTTCCTTTTGGGATCTTGTCGTGTGCCATACACACTGACGTACACCTGTTTTCTCTGGTGTACGTCAGATTTAGAGGACGGACAGGTCCAGTATGATGATGCATTAGAGCAGGAGTATGCCCAGCCGGAGTGTCTTCTAGGTGGAATAGAAGAACAGACGGCAGCTTAGCCTTTTCTTTTACGTAGGTACTGATGGACACTAGATTACTTATGTAGTACCTTATCCTTTAGTCTTTCGAGGGACTTAGTTATTTTTGCAGTACT
>BQKN01000942.1:768648-779145 GCA_022839385.1 Asparagus kiusianus | reverse complement strand
TAATTTTTTTTCACTCTTTAATTCTTGGTGATTTTTTTCTATTTTAATGGGCTTTCTAAGTGACCATTTAACGAGTTTTGGGCTAATGAATCCCAACCCAATTGGGCTTAGGTCATTAAGTATAGAGATACTCCTTGGGCTTAATTACTCAGTCAACTTAGGCTTTATAAGATAGAATCACCTTGAATTAAAGAGTTTATTTTATTTTATTTTATTTTATTTTATATATTTTTTGGTGCCTATTTTCCGCACTCTTCTTTTGTAAGGTTAGTTTTTTTAATATATATGTGTGTAAGTATATATATATTCTGAAAAAATGTGTAAATCAAGATAACCTGGAAAAAATATTTTCAACACCAAGTTAAGCATGTAAAAATTTTATTATTTTTAATTAAAAGTCTAAGTTAAGGCTTAAGTAAAGTATACTACTTTAAAAATCATTTCTTAAGAAATGTATTTAGAGTTATCATAAAAGGTAAGCTTGAGTATATAACAAACTAGAGATTAGAAAATTTAAAATTTATCAAATAAATCAATTATCATTTAACTCTATCAATTTGGAAAGTGACAATATTTTTATAATTTTTTTTAAAAAAGGAAAAAAAATGAAAAAATGCAACTAAAAAGGTAAAATAAAGGGGGAAAATAACTAATTCCCACCCCCACGCCTAAATTTTGCATTGTCCTCAATACAAACTCTATGATACACAAAGTAAAGCAGATAAAAATTGAAGAACTTACATTTGTTCGGTCGACCAAGAATAATAAAGATCTGCAATTACTGTTAGTATGAGGATAAAGAAATCAAATAAGAGAAAATTATAATTATTCTCCTTTTATTATTATTATTATTATTATTATTATTATTATTATTATTATTATTTACAGATAATGTGGTTTATGAAGAACCAACATCTCCTCCTCTCCGAACCTAGAAAATTTTAAAAATGATTTTAGACATTGACCATTTATTTTAAAAATGTCACCATTTTTAAGATTTTCTATCTCGACAGCCCCATGCGAGAAAACTTGTTTGATAATAAATGGATATGTCCATCTTGATCTTAATTTTCTAGGAAAAAGATGCAATTTTAAATTGTAGAGTAAAACTTTTTGTCCTGAAGAGAAATTTTTTCGTAAAATTGATTTGTCATGAAAAATTTTGGTTTTCTCTTTATAAATTTTTGAGTTTATGTATGCATCATTTCGAATTTCTTCCAACTCATTTATTTGGAGCAATCTATTTTTACCTACCAAGTCTGAGTCAAAATTCAACTGTTTGATAGCCCACATTGCTCGGTGTTCCAACTCCACTGGTAGATGACAAGCTTTTCCAAACACGAGCCTGTATGGTGACATCCCCAAATTTATCTTGAATGCTGTCTGATATGCCCACAGAGCATCTCACAATTTTACAGACCAATCTTTTTTGTTATGATTAACTATTTTTTCTAAGATTTGTTTGATCTGCCTATTTATGACCTCTACTTGACCACTGGTTTGAGGGTGATAAGGAGTTAACAATTTATGTATGATTGAATATTTTCTCATTAAAGCCTCAAAAGAACGGTTACAGAAGTGTGTATCGTTGTCACTGATGATCGCTCGGGGTACTTCAAACCGTGCAAAAATGTTCTCTTTCAAAAACTTGACAACGACCTTGTTGTTATTAGTTTTGCAAGCTACCACCTCAACCCATTTTGACATGTATTCAACGGCTACTAGAATGTAAACATTTCCAAAGGAATTTGGTAATGGTCCCATGAAATCGATACCCCACAAATCAAAGAGTTCAACAGATAGGATAGGTTATAAGGGCATCATATTTCTTCTAGTGATTTTCCCTAAAAGTTGATAGTGATTACAAGTTTTGCAAAACTCATATGCATCCTTGAAAAGAGTGGGCCAGTATAGTCCAGATTGGAGAATTTTTTCAACTGTTTTTCTTGGGCCAAAGTAGCCCCCACATACTTGCTCATGACAAAAGAATAGAACACTCCTAGTTTCTTCAGTAGGAACATACCTGCTAAAGATCTGATCAGTATAGTATTTGAACAGATATGGATCATCCCAGTAAAAGTATTTTACTTGGGAGAGAAAACGGGATCTATCCTGCTTAGACCAATGAGAAGGGATCTGTTTCATGACTATATAATTCACAATGTCGACAAACCATGGAATAGATTGGATTTATAAGAGTTGTTCATCTGGAAAATGTTTGTTGATCGGGACGGTTGATGTTGGTGCATTTGGGAGTCGAGAGAGGTGATCTGCTACGGGGTGCTCTGTTCCTCTTCTATCAAGAATTTGAATGTCAAACTCTTGAAGTAGGAGAATCCATTTAATGAGTCGTGCTTTAGCATCATTTTTGGTTAAAAGATACTTTAGTGCGGCATGATCTGTGAAAACTTTGGTTAAAGAACCAATGAGATAGGACCTAAATTTTTCTAAGGCAAAGACTACAGCTAAAAACACTTTTTCTGTGACAGAATAATTTTGTTAGGCATCGTTCAGAGTCCTACTGACGTAGTAGATCACATACGGTTTTTTATCAAACTGTTGTCCTAAAACAGCACCAATTACAGAGTCGGATGCATCACATATCAGTTTGAAAGGTAAGGTCCAGTCTGGTGCATAAATGATAGGAGCTTTGGTCAGCTCCTTTTTCAGATGTTCAAAAGCTTTGAAGCAGTCGGGAGAGAAGACAAATGATGTATCATTGGCTAAGAGATTGGTCAATGGTCTAGCAATTTTGCTAAAATCCTTGATGAAACGTCGGTAAAAACCAGCATGACCAAGAAAAGATCTGATATCTTTAACATTTTTGGGAGGAGGAAGGTTGGAAATGAGATCTACCTTAGATTTGTCTAGTTCGATTCCCCTGTCAGAAACTACATGTCCTAAGACAATGCCCTGTTTGACCATGAAGTGATATTTCTCCTAATTGAGAGTCAGATTTTTTTCCATACACCGTTCTAGGACCAGTTTAAGATGATACAAATATTGGAAAAATGTGTCACCAAAAATAAAAAAATCGTCCATGAAAATTTCTAAAAATCTCTCTACCATGTCGGAAAAAATATTGATCATGCAACGTTGGAAAGTGGCAGGTGCGTTACACAGCCCAAAAGGCATGCGTCGGTATGCGAATGTTCCATATGGGCAAGTGAAAGTAGTTTTCTCCTGATCTTCTGGAACGATAGAGATTTGATTGTAACCTGAATAGCCTTCCAGAAAACAATAGAACTCGTGTTCTGCTAAGCGCTCTAACATTTGGTCAATGAAAGGAAGAGGGAAGTGATCTTTCCGAGTGGCTAAGTTGAGTTTTCGGTAGTCGATGCAAACTCGCCATTCAGTTTGGATCCGAGTAGGAATCAGCTCATTAGCCTCATTTTGGATCACGGTGATCCTATATTTCTTTAGAACAACTTGGATCGGACTCATCCAGGAACTATCAGAAATGGGATAAATGATCCCATGATCGAGACATTTCAGAATGTCTTTCCTAACAGCTTCTTTCATCACTGGGTTTAACCTACGTTGAGGATATCTAGTAGGCTTGGCGTCATCTATCAAATAGATTCGGTGTTGAACAATGGTTGGACTAATCCCTTTGATATCAGTCATGGTCCATCCAATGGCTTCCCTATTCTCTCTTAAAATATCTAAGAGAGCTTCCTTTTGACTGGTAGTTAAGTCAAAAGAAATGATGACTGGTAAAGACTTGTTCTCCCCTAAGTAGGCATACTCTAGATTTTTAGGTAGAGGTTTGAGCTCTAACTTAGGGGGTTCCTCCACAGATGAACGAAGCTGGACTCATGGTTCTATCTCCAAAGGTTCTCGTTACCAGCCAACAGTAGAAATATGATTGACCAACGGATCTAACTCTAGTTCGTCATCAGAAGACTCCACAAACATTAAGTCAGATACACTTGAATCTGACTCACACTCTCCCTCTTGTTGCTCACTGGATATTTCCTGAATAAAATTCACTTCCATGGGTTGATCAGATGGATCACTAGGCTACCTTCTTAGGTTGAAGATATTGATGTCAACAGTCATATTCCCAAAAGATAGTTTCATCTGACATGTCCTACAATTGATCAAAGCATTTGAGGTGGCTAAAAACGGTCTTCCTAGAATGACTGAGATTTGACTTTTAAGATTGGAAACGGGTTACGTTTCCAAGACAATAAAATCAACAGGAAAAATAAACTCTTCAACCTTGATCAAAACATCCTCTACCTCTCCTTTGGGAAATTTTACGGATCTATCAGCTAATTGTAGAGTGCATCCTGTTAGTTTAAGTTTTCCTACACCTAGCTGTTGATAGACTAAATAAGGAAGGAGGTTGACACTGGCTCCTAAGTCTAGAAGTGCCTTATCAATATGAGTGTTACCTATGACACATGGAATTATGGGACAACCAGGGTCCTTATATTTTAATGGCATGGATTTCGAAAAAATTCCACTAAGGTTGGCAGCTAAGAAGACTTTCTTGGGGACATTGGTGGTTCTTTTCTTAGTTCATAAGTTTTTCAAGAACTTTGCATAAGAGGGGATTTGTTCAACTGCGTCTAAAAGAGGGATATTGATCTTGACCCGTTTAAAAGTTTCTAGGATTTTCTCAACCTGTAGAGAGTTTTTCCTCAGTTTGAGTCTATCTGGAAAGGGGGCAACGGGCCTATACTTATCTAGATCAGGCTCAATCTCATGTTCAAAGTTTTGGTCATCAGAAGGAATGTGTTGGATAGGATAAGGGGTTTGATCCAATGGCATTCTAACTTGGTTGTCTATCTGTTTTCCTGATCTCAAAGTGAACTGCATTCACATGGGCTGGTTGAGATGAACTGGATCCATTGTCTTTAGGGTTTGTAACAGGTTAACTTGGGAATTTTTCTTTCTCTCTCTCTCTCTCATGGTAGTGGCTAGTTACCCAAGTTGGGTTTCTAACCGGGCTATGGCATGAGTGTTCGAGTTGAGCACTTGGCCGGTTGTTTATATAAAGGAATTTAGAGTGGTGGATGACCGGGTCAACATATTAGTAGTTTGTGTAGAAGCTTTGATCATAGCTTCTAAACCCTTTTCTAAGACACTCAAACGTTTGTCATAATCAGAATTTGAAGAATTTGTAGGCTGGTGAGGATGAGGATGTTGGGTTGGAAAAGCTGGGTTAGCTTGTTGGAAATTGTTTGGTGCATTGAATGGAAGTGTATTTCCCCTAGGAAATTGTGGGTTCGATGCAGGAATGAAGTTTTGATTTTCGAGAGAATTTCCTTGATTCCATGCAAAGTTAGATGATTTCTCCAACTTGGATTGTAGGTTGGAGAAAATGGATCATCTCTAGGATGCTGGAATGCATCATTCATCTATTCTAATGCATTGTTATTTCCTAAGAGAGGGCATTCCTCTGAAACATGGGTAGGAGACTGACAATTATGACATCCCGGGACAGAAACATGATTGATTTGAGCTGGAGCTCGTTCCTTAATTTCTAAGGCTTCTAACCTCCGCAGAATCGTCGCCATTTTCGCTTTAGAAGCAATGTTTGACTCTAGGGAAAGACCACTAGACTTAGATTGGGGAACTGATAAAACCCTATCATCACAGTGTTCCCACTGTATTGTTTTCTCGGATAGACTCTCTAGGAATTCCCAAGCTTTATTAGCGTTTTTCCTCATAAAATCTTCTTGACACATTGATTCTAAATATGTTTTTGAAGAATAGTCCAATCCTTCATATATGACATTGCATAATCGCCATTTCTCGAGACCAAGATGAGGACATTAGATCAGAATATCTTTAAATCGGTCAAAATATTTCCAGAATGGCTCCCTTGGGACAATTTTAAAGTTTTGAATACTATTCCTAAGCTTTACCATTTTATGAATTGGAAATTTTTTTTGAGAAAAGCAGTGACAAATTCCTCCTAAGTTGAGATGGAATTTATCGGTAAGCTATACAATCATTTTTTTGCTTTTTCCTTGAGAGCAAATGGAATGGAATAAATCTAAGCTTGATCGCATCTTCGGTTAATTCTCTCATTTTAATCATAATACACACTTTCTCAAATTCCGAGATAAAAATATATGCATCTTCTGTTTTATTTCTAAGGAATTTGGGAAGCATGCTTATGTAATACGGTCTAAGCTCGAAATTTGCTCCATTTGCTTCGGGAAGCCTTTTGCAATATGGAATTGTATTTCTGGTGGGGTAACACATATCCTGGAGAATGAGTTGATTTGTCATTTCTTGGATTGGTTCAACACGGATTAAACGATGAGAATTATCCCTAACCCACGTTTGCATACACCAAAACAACTTCTTTTTATAATATTTTTTTAAAAAGGAAAGAAAGAAAATTAGTTTTTTTTATGAGAAGAAAAGGATAAAGAAAAATCCTAACTAAAATAAATCAAAGCAATCACTTTTCAATCACTCTAATTCTAGGGTTTAGCCTAACTCAACTAGACCAACTCCTAACCAAAAACTCCTAAAGTGAAAAAATTAAAGTTTTACTCGGGTAGTTAGCCAGGTAAAAATAGTACTAGAGGGTGATCAGAGATAAATTAAGTACCTTGTTCTTGCGGAGTGCTTTACGCAACCCCTAAATCTTACCTTAGACACCAACTAATCCAAGAAAACTTGAACCGGTTCACTTAATGATTTCTTGTTCTTTATTGAGCTCGAATCCTTAGGAGCCAACGTCTATTGAGTTTTAGGAGGCTTGGGTTTGTAAAGTGAGGAATTAGTGATTTATTGCCTAAGGAAAAGGTGATGAAATCCCTTACCTTATCTTGATTAGGGGGTTTTGCTCTTAAGAATATTTTAAGTATATGCCAAATCAAGTGCTACACTCACTTTGGTGAATTCCTACTAACTATATAAAATGCAACCCTAGAAATTAAAAGAGACTAAAAAAGATGGTAAAAAAATCTTTTTTTAATTATGGTCAACAATCAAATGTGAGAAGATAGCTCTTGTTTGAATTTATTATCTTGTTAGTTAATGTCCAAGTGAAATGTAGATTTTATTATGGTCAACAAAAATAAAAACTTTTTTAAATCCTAATTGTCTCTAATTGTGAAGCTAACTAAAAAGGGTAGAATTAAAAACGCTAGAAAGAAGAGTTACCTAAAAGCAATTCTCCAAGTTCTTGATCTTCAATCCAAGATTTTCAAGCTCCAAGCGGTTCCTTCACAAGAAAACACACAAGTTAAAGAATCAAAATAATAAAATCTTACTTAGCATTGTTCCCCGGCAACGACGCTAAAAACTTGATGCGGCATAATTATGTACCAAAATTACAAGTGCACAATTGATCAAGTTATAGTATAAAAAGTTATCGATCCCATGAGGAAGGTGATTTTAAGAGATTATTAGAATTGGTTCTTATGTTGTGTGCGTGACAAAATAGAATTAAAGAATAAGTGTGAGAGTTATGATGAGTGAGAGTGATTGTTTTGAATATATGCAAGTAACTGTTTGAGGAAAATTTGTAGTAAAAAGACAATGAAAGAAAATTGACTTGTATTCTCTCAAAATCAATTACAATTTGGATTCCGATTACAAAAGAGAGGAGAATGAATTTGATTCTCTCCTTTGTTTAAAACTGGGTTCTTCACGGTGGTGATGGAGTGCCTCCCTCGAATGCTCGCGTCAAGTTTGCTCTCCGTTGATGATCCGCACGTCTTGATTCACTAGAACGATATCTCCTCCTCACGATTTGACGTTATGGAGAACTTGCAAAGTAAGTTTTAGAACTCTGAACGAGTTTTGAAGAACTCTGTAAAAGAGTTGATTTGAACCGAAAATCGGTTAATAAGCCAAGGATGAAGAAACTATTGTTGCAGATCTCCCAAGCTCCAAAAATGCTCCAAGGATTCCCCCTTTGCTGCCAAGTCTCAGATCTGAAAAAGCTCGCCGAAAGGATGCCCAAATACCCTCTACTCCAACCCCTGAACTAAATTGATTTTTAGTTATTTATAGAGGATTAAAGGGGTGTAACCGCCCCTTAAATCACTCCTAAGTGGGGTGTAACCGCCCCCAAATCGTGGGGAATAGTTTTGGAACTATTCAAGGGTGTGATCCCCCCTAAAATCTCTCTATAATGGGGTGTAACCGACCCCATTAAGTGGAGACACGGTTTTAAAACCGTTCAGGTTCTGTTTGAACCAGTCAAACACAAAAAACGCGGGTCTGACCCCCGCATTTTGATGTTGTAACATAAGTCCGATTCCAGCGTTTTAATGTTGCAACGTGAGCTCGACCCTCGTGTTTTGATGTTGCAACGCGGGTTCGACCCTTGCGTTTTAATATTAACACACAGGGAGGACCTCCGTGTTTTGATGTTGATGTGCAGGGAGGACCTCCGCGTTTTGGTGTTGATGTGCAGAGAGGACCTCCGCGTTTTGGTCTTGGAGCGCGGTGATGAGTTTCGCGTCTTGCTTCGAAGAGATTATCAACAAGTAATCTCTTTTGTCATAGCGTTGCAAAGATCATTGTCTTGTAATCTTTATCTTGGCTCCTTGAGATGTAAGAGTCGTCAGATTGTAACTCCCGATGTTGATTATGAAGGCTGTTGATTAGAGCTTCCATCAGTTGTCGTGAAGGTCGTCAGATTGTAACCTTCAGCGACCTACGTGAAAGTCTTCAAATTGTAACATTCTGGAAGTCGTCAGATTGTAACTTCCATCATCGGTGTTTAGTAGGGGATAAGCTATCTATTGTGATTTTTAGACAGTCTACAGTAATAATAAATTGAATTTGAGTGAAGAGAAGTAAGAATCAAAGAATAGAATAAAAAGCAAGAAAGAGAAAAATTAAGAAAACAAAAGATGGAGGGTTCAATTAAAGATATGAGAAATCTAGAATTGAATCCACTAGCTAATCTTAATTATTAAATATAAACTATTCTCTTTTTGTCATATTTCATTTTAGATTTATTAAGTATAGATTATCAAACCATTTAATGAAAGTTTAACCTATCAAATTATTATCTAAGTCAAAATAAAAATCATGATAAGAACAACAACAAGATAGTAATCATAGAATTCATAAGTATAACATATCAAACCATTTAAGATAAACATAGTTATCAAATTCTTCTTCTATCAATTAATTCTCTAGTTGATTATCCTAAACATGATCATTTTAAGTGTAAGAGAATAATTCATACAATATAAAGGAAATTAGACTAGTTTCATACAATTCTAAGATTACTACAAGAACTAATTTCACATCTTAAGAAATAAAAGCAAGAAGAAAAAAACTAATTGCAAAAATAAAAAGAAAAGAAAAATCTAAACTATGAACAATAAATAAATCTAACTATAAAGAATTAAAATCTAAACTATAAAATAAATTGCAAAAATTAAATACAAGAAAATAAATCTACTCTACAAATTAAAGTGCAAAAAGAAATAAAAAGACAAGAAAATAAATCTATACTACGAGCATGAATGTAAATCTAACTAATAAGCAATAATAAAGAAATTACTAAAAGAAATAAAAGAGAGAAATAAAAGAAAAGCAAACCTTCAAATTGCTCTTCATCTCCATCTTCATCATCCAACAAAGAGAAGAAAAGAAAATTTTAAAATGGAGAAATTTTTTTTTATTAGTTGCAACAAAAGTTATAAATTTGGAAGGTCTTCTCAATTAAGAGTAACCCTCCTCTCCAAATAGAATTATAAAATTTTTTATACCTCTAACCCCTCACTCTCTACCCCTATTTATAGTAAACATCAGTGAATGAGAGCCATTTGATTGAAAGTTATCCAAAAACAACAAATTTTAGTTTTTGGATTGTAACTGTCTGGTAGATGGTATCGATGCCAGTATCGATAGGCGTATCAATGCCAGCATCGATACAGGCATCGATGCCCCCATCGATGCTGGCATCGATGTGAGGTCCTCTCCAATGTGATGTTCGCAGCTCCTCTTGTATTTGGGCTTGCCTTTTGGATTTTGGCATTTTTTTCTTCTTGGCTTTGGCTTTGGCATTTTTTTTCTTTTTAGCTTTGAGCGTTTGGACAATTTGGCATTTCTTATTTTTGGCTTTGGCATTTTTTCATTAAATCAAGGGGTCTTTGCTGAGAGATGGGATTTTTGGGATTTATTCTTCATTAACCTGTATTTAAAGATAAAAACAATTATTAGTGGCATATTTATTAATATAAAATAGATAATTAGGATATAAAATTATAATAAAATATGATTATCAGTTGCCCCGTGGATGTAGCTCAAAGTTAGTCAACTGAACCACGTAAATCTCGGTATTCTTTTCTCTTGATTATGGTCGTTTTTTATCTTATTGATTATGGATTAGCTTCTGAGTTACGCAAGTCGTAATAGGTGAGGAGAGTAAAATCCCTAACAAGTGGTATCAGAGCCACAGTGATGAATATGGGAGTTAGTTTTTATGATAGAAGTCGTCATCATGTGAGATTGAAGGGCGGCGTTACAAGAATCACGATGAAGAAAAAGGAAAAAAAA
>BQKN01000942.1:737323-754151 GCA_022839385.1 Asparagus kiusianus | reverse complement strand
GATTTATTTTCATGCTTGTAATTAGATTTTATTTTCTTGTTTAAATAACCAAGAGGCTAGAACCCTCTTGCCTTAGATTTATTTCAAGCTTATAGATTAGATTTATTTCATGCTTATAGAGTAGATTTATTTTCTTATATTTAATTCTTATAATTTATTTTGTAGTTTAGATTTTATAATTTATTTTGTAGTTAGATTTTAATTTCTTGCACTATTCACTTTGAGGCTAGAACCCTTTTGGGTTTAGTTTTTCTTTTTGTTCATTTTTATTTTCTTTGATTCGCCTTTAGGCTAGAACCCTCTAGGGAATCACCTTTTTCTAATAAGTGGATTCAATTCTAGATTACCCATATCTTTAATTGAATCCGCTATCTTTACATTCTTGATTTTTATTTGTTCTTGATTTTTCCTTCTTGCCTTGTTGATCACATTTATATTATCAATTCCACTCTCAAATATATTCATTTACACAATCATTTTCATCTCTCCACAATCACATTCACTCATCACTCCTATTTTTCACGCACACAACATAATAACCGATTTTATATTTTCTCTTACAAACCACCTTCCTCGTGGATCGATATCTTTATACTATAACTTGACACGGTTGTACACTTGTAATATTTTTGGTACACGTTTATGCCGCATCAAGTTTTTAGTGCCATTGCTGGGGAAGGTGCTTAAGTAGGTTTTAATTATTTTGGTTCTTTAACTTGTGTGTTTATTATGAAGGAAACGCGTGGAGCTTGAAGATCGCGGATTAGAGAACTAGGATTTGAAGATTTGTTTGTAGGTAATTCTTATTTCTAGAATTTTTAATTCCACCCTTTAGCTACTTCTTCACAATTAAAGATAATTAGGACTTAAAAAAATTTTATTTTTGTTGACCATAATAAAATTCACCCTCCACTTTGACATTTATGTAGGCATCGAAAATTACCTATAGGTCTCCTTGAACAGCTCAGCGTTAAGAAAAGATGATGAACGTCACTATCCAGTTCACAGAAGCTTGATTGATGTCGACAAACGCTTGAAGTGAATCGACGAACTACGTGAAGCAATGGAGTTTCAGAATAACGAGGATACGAATTGATCGGAAGCCCCGCGTCGTTTACAAAAGGCGCAACACCCCTCGTGTCCTAGTTGACTCCACGATGATCCAATCATTGGAGTTTATAGAACTCCTCGTCGGCTTTCCAACACACTTTGAATCACTCAAATCCGAGTTCGGACGAAGAAGTTACGGCGAAAATGGACAAATGTGCAAAACAAAGCGTCTCAGCATGAGTTGAGACACCCCGAGGTGTCTCGGTCCAACCGAGACACCCTAGGGTGTCTCGGCCCAAGGGTGTCTCCAGCCTAGAAAAGTCAGATTTTGGTTTTTTGTGCGGTTTTAACTGCCCGGATCTCTTGGAAGCCTATAAATACAGCCCCTGGAGCCTCATTTTTTTGGATCTGGAATTCTCGTGCCTCGACGAATCCCTGCTGAACTGGAGGCTTAAAGTGCACAGATTTCAAAGAGGAGGAGGAGTTAGATCTGCAGCCCGGTTCGTTCCTTAGGATTATCCTGTTGTGGTAATCTTAAGAAGAGTGATTATCTCGCTTCGCCGAGATAAGAGCTACGGTTTCTCGATCCCTTCGCGGATAGACGAAACTCTGTCCAAATATTGATCGTTCGGTGGTCCACGGACTAACGCGTCCTCATCACAGGCTAAGATCCCACGCAAGCAGCAGGCGATAAACACTCGTTGCGTTTGTTTGAAGAGAATTGTAATTTTTTTATTTTCATTGTGTAAAAGTCTTATAAAAAGACTAATTTTTGTATTCGTTGTAAGCGTCTGAAGTTTGTAATGAATCCCACAATGAATCAAACAATTTTCTCCGCAAACAAACTGGCGACCACAGTGGGAGCCAACAGCCTCGCTGTCGAAGCTGTCATGCCGCAGTCGACAAACAAGATCCTGGTGTTCGAAGAGGTCGAATACGAATTCGACCAGCAAAAATTCGAGGAATATATCTCCTCCTCCTCCTCCAGATCTTTTTCTTGAAAACACAGGAAAACCACTGTCGTAAAGAACGTGACTTCAGATCAAAAAACCAAGGCTGACTATCTGAACCCTAATGCAGTGGAAGATTCCTCTCCGGCTTCCAGAGAAACCAGATCCAACGTTCGTGACAACTCCTCGAAGGTCAGGGAGTTGCCCGTTGAAAGTGCACCAGTGCTGACGAAGAGGGCTCGTCAAAGGCGCCGTCAACATCTCGCACGTCAATTTGCCAAGGCTTTGGAGCATGTTGACGGGATCTGCTATGATACGGATCTGAAACTCAGAAGGCGTAAAGTGTTCCAGCAACCAGCGTTAGGAACCTCCTCCCAACCACTTACTAACGAATGGGTTCGTGTCAAACGAACTCGTTCAACTCTTGAGGAGCGTATCCACAAGCGCCGCACACTGTTAGCGCAAATGAGGATCATTGTACGGAATGCACAGGAGTTACAGAAAGGAAAGGTGGTCAAAAAGCCACCAAGATCTAAGCAAGTTTGGATGCCAAAGGTCAAATCAGCGCCTAAGGCAAAAGCATCCGAGTCTGCTCTCCGACCTTTGTTAACTCCAGATCCCGCTCCTATTACTCCCGCACCTCCGGTGAAGCCCTATGACAGCGTGGATCTCCCCAAATCTAGAGTCCTATTGAAGGATCGCATCGATTCTCTACCCGAGGATCGAGGAAACGTGCCTGTTCAGGAACGCTAGGGACCATTAAAGGAACCCCGAGCAAACATCCAGACTGGGAGTCGTACGCGACCTCCTAACAAATTAATTTCTACAACGGCCCGCTTGGGGGTGCGTGCAGAAAACCAGGAGCCCGTTAAGGTTTCACCCTCACAAAGGTGTGATTCCAAGCGTGTGACTCCTATAGACGCCAACAAGGCGATGTTTACTCAGATGAAAACACATCAGACAGATGAACGTGTTATACCTGAGAATTCATGTAAACAGCCGATAGGTTGCTCTGACCGCAACGTCGATGAGTTGTACTATCGAACTGGAGATACGAATAAATCTCGAAAGAGAGGTACCCGGAAAGCGGACTCTCACTGTCCGTGTACCAAACTTATTAGGGCAGTATTATCAGTGTGTAGCTGCCCCAAGACCGCTCCACGAAGGGTCTCGATATTCGAGAGTATCTCCGCAGAAGCATTGAAACCCAAATCAAGGCGTTTTAGCAAGAGGCGATCAGCCAATTGAGATGACGAACTCCCAGCATTCACCATCAACATGGTCGATAAGGGGAAGTCTCCGATTACTTCTAACCACCAGGAAAGAGAGTCAATTTGGGGATAGACCAACTAATGTCTCAGCTTCAATTAGAAGCCATCGGGCCTGAACGGTCCGTAGTCATCGCCAACGTGACTGATAAGAGGAAATCTACCCGACCTTCTGACTCGGACCCCGTCATATCACATCGTTTAACTCGGCTACATACAAGGACTACTAGACATAGAGATTATTTGAGGATGACCAGAGGAATATCCTCGGACGATGAGGCATCAGACGCTTGCTCGGCAGTCGCTTTAGAAGCCACCGTATCCAGTCCCGGACAATCTCGTGAGGTGTTCATGATCAACACCAAGGAAGTAGCCAAAATGGTTGAGGATGCTTTAGCTAAGCAGAAAGAAGAATTCAAGATCGAAGTGGAAATGGCTATGTAGGAGATGAGGCAAATGCACGACCAACAAATCTGAGTTTTGTCGAATCAGATCGGTGAATCCAGCCATCGCAACCTTGCTAACCAAGCAGGTAACAATTCAAAGGTGGATGAACGTCCCAATGCTGAGAACCCTCCCTTTGACCAGAACGCTGGAGGTGGTCCCACTAAAAATAACGACGCTGGACCCACCAATGATGATAACACTGGGGGTGGCCGCATTATTCCTCTCGAAAATTATCCAAAACAGGATATAGATGAGGACGAAAAGATGAAGGACCTCGAGAGCAAAATTAACGCTTTAATGTCTGCTCAAGAGGTAAAGAAGACTGGCATTCCGTGTCCTTACCCAAAAGAGTGGGATTCAATCCCGTATCCGGCGAAGTTCAACCTGATCAACTTCACGCCGTTCGACGGGAAGGGCTCGCCCACTCAGCATCTAATCTACTTCAAGTTCCACTTAGACACGATTTCTGGCAACGAGCCCTTGATGGTGCGGTCATTCGTTGGCACCCTTCGCGGGCCTGCCTTCGATTGGTACCGTCGTTTCAAGCCCGGAAGCATTAACAGGTGGGAGGACCTGGAGAGCATGTTCCTCGCTTATTTCTTCAATGATGACGCCGAAGTGTCGATCAGGACATTCTTCGATGAGAAACAAAAAGACAGAGAGTCGGTGGATACCTTCATCAAACGCTTCCGCAATCAGGCAATGAACTGCAAGGATCCCGTCACGGAGGAATTCGTCTTGCAGACCTGTCATAATAACTTGTCCATTAATATCTTGGACGTTATGAGAGTAGAGCCGCTCAATACCTGGAAAGATTTGAAGGTGCGTGGCGAGCAGGCCGAACGCTTCCTCAGAAGGAGAAAGGTCAAAAGAAGCCGAGCGATGGCTAACCCTCTGAATCCGAGTTTCGTTTCCCATGAAGAAGGGAAGATGCCTACAACAGTTGTTGATGTTAATCAGACGTCGTAACAGCAGCCCCGAAGGCAGCCGAAGACTTCGGATCCGAGGCTCCAAAAAGAGTACTCATTCAAGGACGAAGACATTCCAGCCATCTTCGAGACCCTTCTCGAAAACAATAAGATCAAGCTGCCACCCATCACGAATCAGGAGGAAGCTGACAATACTGCGGATCCGAAGTACTACGTGTACCACAGAAGGATCCTTCATCCCACTAAGGCGTGTTTCACTTTAAAGAATAGCATCCAAACCTTGGTTGAAGCCGGCGTCATAACGTTAGGGTAAGCCAATTGAAAACGGTAAGACTCCGACAAGTATAAGAGTATAAACCGCTTCTTAACACTCCGAAGAGTATACGAGTATAAACTGCTTCTCAGTCCTCCAACCGGTATATGAGATTAAACTGCTCCCTGATACTCCAATAGGTATATGAGTCTAAACTGTTTCCCACACTTGACGGGAAGTTCCTGGAGAATTTTTTTTCGTGTAATATTCTTAAGGATAACCTAGTCATGTAACTCACTATGAAGTTAGACCCAGTTTCACGAAGGAAGCTGGGGGTGGATGAGTCATGTAACGGGAAGTTCCCGGAAGAATTTTTACATGTAATTTTCTTAGGGATAACCCGATCATTATAAATAAAGTGATAAGCACTAAACCCACCGTTTACCTGGTCAAACTTTCCTACAGTTAGGACCACAACCAAAATCCCCTCTCGATTCCTCCAATGAACGAGAGGCCCACAAATCGAGTGATCAAACCTTCTTACAGTTAGGATCATTTCAAACCTCCCACTCGGTCAAACCTTTCTACAGTTAGGACCAAAACCAAAATTCCCTTTCGGTTCCTCCAATGAACGAGAGGTCCGCTTTCAAATCGAGTGATCAAACCTTCCTACAGTTAGGGTCATCTCAAACTCTCGCTTGGTCAAACCTTCCTACAGTTAGGACCAAAACCACAATTCACTCTCGATAAACGAGAAATTCATCTTTAGTTCGGTAATCAAACCTTCCGACAGTTAGGGTTATCCGAATCTTTTCAATTCTCGGAGTGAAGATCCCACTCTTAGTTTTACCTTTCCGGATTCTGGGGGTGGAGATCCCACCTCGAGTCTCCTTTCTAACTGGAGATAGAATATAAAATTCTTCCTCTCCCGCATCGGGTTTGTCTTTGCCCCAAGAGAAGACTCCGTTTTTTCAAACTCCCATAATCCGTGCCTTACACGCACGGGAAATTTTTTCCCGAAGCCTAAGTAGGGATAAGTCAACGCCCGACACGCGTTGCCGGTTTAGTCTTTCACCGATTGAAGAAGACACCAGAATTCTAGTCTGGGGAATTTTATCCTGAAGCCTAAGAAGGGATAAGCCAACGTCTAACACGCGTTGTCGGTTAGTCCTTAACCGTAAAAAAAGGACAAAAGCCCATATATTCGACATTGTGACAGGTTGTTATTAATAACACCATAATCCGTGCCTTACACGTACGGGGAATTTTATCCCGAATCCTAAGTAGGGATAAGTCAACACCTAACACGCACTGCCGGTTTAGTCTTTTACCGATTGAAGAAGACACCAGAATTCCAGTCTGGGGAATTTTATCCCGAATCCTAAGTAGAGATAAGTCAACGCCTAACACGCGCTACCGGTTTAGTCTTTCACCGATTGAAGAAGACACCAGAATTCCAGTCTGGGGACTTTTATCATGAATCCTAAGTAAGGATGAGTCAGCGCCTTACACGCGTTGCCGGGTAGTCTATTCCCGTAACAAAGACAAAGTCTACGTATTCAATATCGTAGCATCAAGACTAAGGGAATTCATTCCTTTAGCACAACATCACATGCGAAACGGACTTAAAACAATCCACATGTAAGCCCGATTCAAACGGTAATCGGTGAGAGCACGTCAAATCCGTTGAGGGCTGAGGATTTGCCAAAAATCCTAAGTCAACGTTTGATACACATCGCTGTTTAGTCTTTTCACAGGAGAAAGACGAAGTCTACGTATTCAATATCGTAGCACCAAAAGGGTTAACTCTTTTAGCTTAACGTCACATGCGGAACGGACTTAAGCAATCCGCATGCTAGCCCGACTCAAACGGTAGTCGGTAAAGGCACATCAAACCCGTTGATGGCTGAGAATTTGCCAAAAATTCTATAAATGCGAGTCATTGACGCATCAACTTTATTAGTTGGTCTCGTGACTTGAGCAACCAACAACTTTGGGATAAGATCCAAGATCCATATCTGCAGATGAAACAACTTTAATAGTTGGTCCTGCAGCCCCAAAATTTGAGACTGCCACGCTCCAATACCTTAAGAGCTTAAACTGTGTATACTCTAGCAAACACACGAGTATGAACTGTGTTAATGGCGATCCGAAACCCTAGGTCAACGCCGGTCAACACGTAACCTTAGGTCAACATCGGTCAACGCGTAACCCTAGGTCAACGCTAGTCAGCGCGTTGCGATCAAAAAGTCAACGCGAATCAATATATCATGATGGAGATAGTCAGTTCAAAGTTAACTCGACGACACAAGCAAAATTTAACTCATCAGTTTTAGATTCGAGACTTCGACGACGGCCAGACGATAAACGCAGCGCCGGAAGAACTTCAGTTATTCATCAAAACGTCGAATAGACTAAAAATCGAAGGAGTCAAGAATTGATGCTAACTATAGGTCCTTTACACTGACTGAAGGCTATACCAATCACATCCAAAGTATTCTAGCCTCTTCTATAAAAGAAACGAGGCTGGAACGCTTTGGAGGGGGTATCTGTAGGCATCGAAAATTGCCTATAGGTCTCCATGAACAGCTCAGCGTTAAGAAAAGATGATGAACATCACTATCTAGTTCACAGAAGCTTGATTGATATCGACAAACGCTTGAAGTGGATCGACGAACTACGTGAAGCAATGGAGTTTCAGAATAACGAGGATACGAATTGATCGGAAGCCCCACGTCGCTTATAAAAGGTGCAACACCCCTCGTGTCCAAGTTTACTCCACAATAATCCAATCATTGGAGTTTATAGAACTCCTCGTCGTCTTTCCAACGCACTTTGAATCACTCAAATCCGAGTTCAGATGAAGAAGTTACGGCGAAAACGGACAAATGTGCAAAACAAAGCGTCTCAGCATGAGTTGAGACACCCCGAGGTGTCTCAGCCCAACCGAGACACCCCAAGGTGTCTCGGCCTAAGCCGAGACACCCAAGGGTGTCTCTAGCCTAGAAAAGTCAGATTTTGGTTTTTTGTGCGGTTTTAACCGCCCGGATCTCCTGGAAGCCTATAAATACAGCCCCTGGAGGCTCATTTTTTCGGATCTGGAATTCTCGTGCCTCGGCGAAGCCCTGCTGAACTGAAGACTTAAAGTGCACAGATTTCAAAGAGGAGGAGGAGTTAGATCTGCAGCCCGGTTCGTTCCTTAGGATTATCCCGTTGCGGTAATCTTAAAAAGAGTGATTATCTTGCTTCGCCGAGATAAGAGCTACGGTTTCTCGATCTCTTCGCGGATAGACGAAACTCTGTCCAAATATTGATCGTTCGGTGGTCCACGGACTAACGCGTCCCCGTCACAGGCTAAGATCCCATGCAAGCGGCGGGCGATAAACACTCGTTGCGTTTGTTTGAAGAGAATTGTAATTTTTTTTTGTTTTCATTGTGTAAAAGTCTTATAAAAAGACTGATTTTTGTATTCGTTGTAAGCGTCTGAAGTTTGTAATGAATCCCGCAATGAATCAAATAATTTTCTCCGCAAACAATTTACTAACGAGATAATAAATTCAAATAATGTTTCCTTCTCATTTGTTTGATTATTAACCCTAATTAAAAAAAATATTTTTTCTTTTCCATCCTTCTTAGTTGCTTTTAATTCATAGGGTTGCATTTCATATTGTTAGTAGGAATTCACCAAGTGATTTGAGCATCTTGATTTGGCACACACTTAAAAATATTTTTAAGGGTAAAACCCCATATTCAAGATAAGGTGGGGGATTTCATCACACTTTCCTTAGCCCAAAAATCACTAATTCCTTATTACACCACCCCAAGCCTAATAAAACTCATTAGACGTTGGCCCTAAGGATTCAAGCTCAATAAGGAACAAAGAATCCTTAAGTGAACCGGTTTAAGTTTTCTTGGATTAGTTGGTGTCTAAGGTAAGGTTTAGGAGTTGCGTAAAGCACTCCGCAAGGAACAATTTACTTAATTGATCTCTGATCACCCTCTAGTACTATCCTTACCTAGCAAACTACCCGGGTAAAACTTTAATCTTTTCACTTTAGGAGTTTTTTGTTAGGAGCTAGTCTAGTTGAGTTAGGCTTAACCCTAGAGTTAGAGTGATTGACAAGTGATTGATTTTGATTTGTTTAGTTAGGATTTTCCTCTCTTTCCATTCTCTCCTCATTAAAAAAAACACTAACTTTTATAAAAAAATAGTTTTGGTGTATGCAACCGTGGATTAGGGATAATACACATCGATTAATTCGCTTTGAACCAATCATAGAAATGGCGTATCCTAATCCACCCGTTCTTCAAGATATGTGCTATCCCATTAGGAATGCAATCCCTTCTTGTATTAGGCTCCCCGAAACAAATGGAATAAATTTTGAGCTTAGACCGCATTACATAAATATGCTTCCCAAATTCCTTGGAAATAAAATAGAAGATGCATATATTTTTATCTCGGAATTTGAGGAAGTGTGTATTATGATTAAAATGAGAGAATTAACAGAAGATACGATCAAACTCAGATTTATTCCATTTGCTCTTAAAGACAAAGCAAAAAAATGGCTGTATAGCTTACCCGTAAATTCCATTACTACTTGGGAGGAATTTATCTCCGTTTTTCTTAGGAAATTTTTTCCTATCCATAAAACGGTGAAGCTAAGAAACAGCATCATAAATTTTAAAATTATCTCGGGAGAACCCTTTTGGAAGTATTTTGACCGATTTAAAGATCTTCTCATCCAATGTCCTCATCACGGTTTAGAAAAATGGCGATTGTGTCAAATAATTTATGAAGGATTAGATTATTCTGCAAAAACTTCCTTGGAATCAATGTGCTACGGGGATTTCATGAGAAAAAACGCTGATGAAACTTGGGAGTTTTTAGAGAGACTTTCTGAAAAAATCATGCAATGAGAACACTGTGATGACCGAGTGTCGTTAGTTCCCCAACCCAAGTCCAGTGGTATTTCCTTAGAGTCGAACATTACATCTGAAGCTAAGATGGCCATAATCATGCGTAGGTTAGAAGCTTTAGAAATCAAGGACAGAGCCCCGGCTCAAATCAATCAAGTTTCAGCCTCAGGATGTCACAACTGTCTATCACCATATCATGTTTCAGAAGGATGTCCTCTCTTAGGAAATAATCAGCCATTAGGACAGGTCAACGCTACATTCTAGTGTTACGTAAATGATCAATTCTCTCCAACCTACAACCCAAGTTGGAGAAATCACCCAAACTTTGCATATAATCAGGGAACTCACTCCGGAACTCAAACCTTCACTCTCTCTTCAAACCAACAATTTCATAGGGGAAACACGGTTCCTTTCAATTCTCATCCACAATTTCAACAACCCAATCTGTCGTATCAAAATCAATCTCTGCTTCATCAAGCTATAATTCAGACTCCTCACAATCTAGATCAGGATAAACGCCTCAATGTCTTGGAAAGGGGTTTGGAAACCATAATTAAGGCCTCCACTCAAACCACGAATATGTTGACTCAAACATCTAGCACTCTGAATTCCTTCATGCAATCAACTAGACAAATGCTCAACTCCAACACTCAAGCTATAGCTAGATTAGAATCCCAACTTGGTCAACTAGCTAGTGTCGTGAGTGAAAGAGAGAAAGGAGAATTTTCAAGTCAACACGTGGTCAACCCTAAGGACACAGGATGCAGTTCATCCTATGAAGCTCAAGTGAATACAATCCATTCACTTCGGTCAGGTAAACAGGTCGATAATCAAGTAAGAACTCCTCCAAATCAAACTCTTGATCCAGTACATGTTCCTTCTCCTTCTCCTTCTGATGAATCTATTCAACAATCACCCTCCTCAGATGACCAAGAACCTAAACTCGAACCTGAGCCTGCTTTTGATAGGTTTAGATTAGTTGCTCCTTTCCTAGATAGCCTCAGGCCTAGGAAACACTCCCCTCAAGAGGAGAAGATCCTAGAAACATTCAAGCAGGTTAAGGTCAATATTCCTCTCTTAGATGTAATTGAATAAATTCCATCTTATGCCAAATTTTTGAAAGAATTATGCACTAAGAAGAGGAGAATAAATGTTCCAAAGAAAGTGTTTTTTAGCTGCCAATATCAGTGATATGCTCTCAAATCTCATACCTTTGAAACGTAAGGATCCAGGTTCTCCTATCATTTCATGTGTCATTGGTAATACTCACATTGATAAGGCGTTTTTAGACTTAGGGGCTAGTGTTAATTTGCTTTCATATTCTGTCTACCAGCAATTAGGTCTAGGTGTACTGAACCCAACCCGCTGCACTTTGCAGTTGGCTGATAGATCTATCAAGGTCCCTATGGGTGAGTTAGAGGATATTCTGATTAACGTTGGAGATTTCATTTTTCCAGTAGATTTCGTAGTCTTGAAAACACAGCCCGTTTCCAATCCCAAATGACAGACACCGATCATCTTAGGATAATCATTCTTAGCCACTTCTAATGCTCTCATCAACTGTAGAACTGGTCAAATAAAGTTGTCCTTTAGAAATTTGACTACTGATTTCAACATTTTTAATCCAGGGGATCAGCTAAATAATCAGCCTCTAGGAATAAATTATATTCAGGAAAGATTAGAAGAAGAAGAAAAGTCTGATTTGAGTTTTGAGGAAATTTTTGATGGAGAGTTAGAGTTTTTAGAAGAAGTAGATCAGGTCCTTGAGAATAATAAAACTGTGTTAAACATTTGCTGCTTTGAATTAAATTTTGAAGAACTCTTTCTTGATGAATTTAGATTCTTAGAGAATAATCAACAACCAAATTTTTAGAACTCTACAGAAGAATTGGTTGTTAGAAAACAAAACTTCACAGTACAAGAGTCTAAGTTCATTAAGAAACGCAAATTGCATGACACCAATAATACCTACCTTACTTTGTTGCAAGAATTATTGAACACCCCAAAATACTTAGAATTTCACATTATTGATTATATCATTCTAAATTTATTTAAAATCCGGGAAAGAATTTTCAACAATAAGGTAGGATTCAATGTAGAATACGAGCTCTTCGTGTTGAACACTTCATTCTACATTATTTGTTTTGTTTATTTTAGAATAATAAAAAGAATTTATTCTTCTCTCATTTGAGAGTTTCTTGTTCAGCTGAAAAAAAGAGAGAAAAAAACAGAAAAAAAGGAAGAAAAAAAAGAAGAGAATAATAAATTTTTGATTCTATCCTCCTCAGACCAAAGATAATTGCAGATTTTTATCAGCTGATCAAATATAAGTATTTCACTTCTTATCTGCTTTACTTTGTGCATCATAGAGTTTGCATTGAGGACAATGTAAAATTTAGGTGTGGGGGTGGGAATTAGTTATTTTTTCTCTCTTTATTTTACATTTTTAGTTGCATTTTTGTCATTTTTTTTCCTTTTCCTTATATATATATATATATATATATATATCGTCACTTGCCAAATTGATAGAGTTATGTAATAATTAATTTATTTGATAAATTTTAAATTTTCTAATCTCTAGTTTGTTATTTACTCAAGTTTACCTTTTATTATAACTCTAAATAAATTTCTTAAGAAATGATTTTCAAAGTAGTATACCTCACTTAAGCCTTAACTTAGATTTTTATTTAAAATAATGGAATTTATGCATGCTTAGCTTAGAGTTAAAAATAATTTTTCAAAGTGTCTTGACTTACATATTTTTCTGAATATATATACATATACATATAAAAAATTACAAAAGAAGAGTGCGAAAAATGGGCACCAAAAGAAAAAAAACTCTTAAATTCAAGGTGATTCTATCTTATAAAGCTTAAGTTGACCGATTAATTAAGCCCATGGAGTATTTCCATACTTAATAACCTAAGCCCAATTGGGTTGGACTCACATTGGCCTAAAACTTGTTAAATGGTCGCTTAGAAAGCCCGTTAAAGTAGAAAAAAATCACCAAGGAAGAAAGAGTTAAAAAATATAATAATAATTATATAAAAAATAAAAAATAATAAATAAAAATAAATATTTTATATATATAGTTATATTTGTATATATGGTCTTGGAAAATATTTTAGATCAAGCAAGTTGAATATTATTTTAAACAAAGAGTTAGCATGTTCTTTTCAAAACTTTTAAATTAAATTTCTAAGTTTGGCTTGGTTTTGTATTGCTATAATGAGAAGATTTTCTAGGAAATTTACCTTAAGAGTTATATATAAAAATGTTTTCTTGAGTAATAACTAGCTTCAATTATCAAGTAAACTTAGTTATTTACTAACTTCTTTAATTTGGCAAGATGACCGAATTTTGTGGGTAAATTCACTGCAAACCCTCACGAGACTACAACTCGTCCACTAGGATAACCTAGGGGTTTAAAGGCTTGTTGTATGCGCTAAATACAACCGCGATTCTTACGAAAGTGAGTTAGGTTTTCTTTCATTTTTCTTTCTTTGCTAGAGGACTAGTAAAAGTTTAGATGTGGGGGTATTTGATAATCATATTTTATTACAATTTTATACCCTAAGTATCTAGTTTATATGAATAAATTTATCACTAATAATTATTTTTACCTTTAATTGCAGGTTAATCAAAAATAAAAGCTCAATATCTCTTCTCTCAACAAAGCCCACTAATTAAATGCCAAAGAAGCCCGAGCCCAAAGCATAAAAGAAGAAGAAGCTGCGGAATGCAATTGCAGCACACTGGGCATCGATGCCCGCATCGATGCTGGTATCGATGCCATCGTCATTCTGTTACGAATCTAAGGCTGAAATTCATGGTTTTTGGATAAGATTTCGATCCAATGGCTCTCATTCGCTGATGTTTACTATAAATAGGGGTAGAGAGTGAGGGGTTAGAGGTGTAAAAATTTTTGTAACTCCTTTTGGAGAAGAGGGCTACTCTTAATTAAGAATGTCTTCCAAATTTGTAACTTTTTGTTATAATTAATAAAATAATTTTTTTACCACTTTAAATTTTTCTCTTCTTCTCTTTGTTGGATGATGTAGATGAAGATGAAGATGGAGATTAATTTAAAGGTTTGTTTTTCTTATTTCTCTTTTATTACTTATTAGTTTAGATTTATTTTCATACTTGTAATTAGATTTTATTTTCTTGTTTAAATAGCCAAGAGGCTAGAACCCTCTTGCCTTAGATTTATTTCATGCTTATAGATTAGATTTATTTCATGCTTATAGAGTGGATTTATTTTCTTGTATTTAATTCTTACAATTTATTTTGTAGTTTAGATTTTGTAATTTATTTTGTAATTAGATTTTAATTTCTTGCACTATTCACTTTGAGGCTAGAACCCTCTTGGGTTTAGTTTTTCTTTTTGTTCATTTTTATTTTCTTTGATTCGCCTTTAGGCTAGAATCCTCTAGGGAATCACCTTTTTCTAAGAAGTAGATTCAATTCTAGATTATCCATATCTTTAATTGAATCCGCTATCTTTACATTCTTGATTTTTATTTGTTCTTGATTTTTCCTTCTTGCCTTGTTGATCACATTTATATTATCAATTCCACTCTCAAATATATTCATTTACACAATCATTTTCATCTCTCCACAATCACATTTACTCATCACTCCTATTTGTCACGCACACAACATAAGAACCGATTTTATATTTTCTCCTACAAAACACCTTCCTCGTGGATCGATATCTTTATACTATAACTTGACATGGTTGTGCACTTGCAACGTTTTTGGTACATGTTTATGCCGCATCACACGCACGCAAGGTTTGTTCATTGTCTCTTATAAATATGCAATGTATATTGTGAATAAAACATTTCAAATTCACCTCATAGTTATATCCAAACATTATATTATCTATAAACATATAATTTTTATAAAACCATATACCTAACTTAATACACATCTACACAATTGAAAGCATCATAACAAAACGCAATAGATAACATTCCATGACAATACACATTATTTTCATGCACCAAAACATCGTTGCAAACCCAAATATATCAAGTGTATTAGTTTACAGATAACCTATTTTGATAAGTTAAATAGTCTTCTTGGAGAAAATCCATAAATCGATCACACACGACCCAGAAGTTCGCCAGTTGCCCTTTATCCCCCTTTCTTATCCTCACGGATCATTGTCGTTCTACGTGCACTTGAGCTTACATGAGCTCGCTGTCTAGTTGCGTGTGTGGTTATGACAGTCCAGCTTCATAGTCATTCCTGCAAGATCTTTCTCGTCTCCAACGATTTGATCAGCATGTGTATAAGAGATCCTGCTCCACCATCACCTCTCGACCATCATGAAGATCCTCATGATTTAGATTCAAAGTTCTATGAATCCTTTGTACTATCAATTGATACAGAGATATAAGTACTCTTGCATCTATTCTTGCGACAGAAATATTAATATCTCTATTTTCATCACTAGACTAATAATCCCATGTATTTTGTTGGGCCAGGCTAAAAGTCTCTGTTATACACACGGGACTATTACACTTTAATTAGCTTTGTAATTAATGCTCGCTAAATACATGAGACTAGTAGTCCCACAAAAAGGTTGACTTTGCTAATTATTTAGCAAATTAATGACTATTTATGTTTTTTTAATATAGTGTTTTTTAATTCTTTTTTTGGGAAAATTGCTTCAAGGCCCCAAATTTTAATTTTCAATGTGCCCCAGCCCCCTAACTTTCAAAAATGTTCTGCAGCCCAATTTTTTTGAAAAAATGTGTACAGGCCCCTCTCCCCAAGTTCCAATACAAACTCCATCCAAAATCTCGATTTTACCCTCCTCCTCCTTCAGTCCTCCTCTACCGTCTCCCCCACCTCCCTCCCCAGCTCCGCCTCCCTCCCCCGCTCCTCCGCCGGAGCCTTCCCAAGCACCGCCGCCTCCCTCCACTCCCCCACGTCCCTCCCCCGCTCCGCCTCCCCCCTCCCCCGCCCTGCATCCCTCCCCTCCCCCGCCTCCCTCCCCTGCTGCACCTCCCCTTACACCTCCCTCCTCCTCCTCCTCTGGTTCCCCTCTGCCCCCTCCCCGCCTCTTTCCCCCGCTCCGCCGTCGGCGCCATCCCGAGGAACTTCGCGTGGGTGGCGGCGGTCATGGTTATTATGTTAACATGTTAACTCTTACAGATAACATGTTATTAATAGTTAACATGTTAACTGTAAGAGTTAACATGTTAATTCTAAGAGTTAACATATTAACTGTTAGAGTTAACATGTTAACTGTAAGAGTTAACATCCGCTGGCATGAGAAAGAGGAGAGTAAATTTGGGATTTAAGCCAGCTGACATATCTAATCATGAGCTGGGATGTCTAATCATCCGCTGGCATGAGCTGGAATCATGATGGAGTGGTCTGGACATAATTTTTTCAAAAAGAAGGGGCTACAGTACATTAAAAAAATATGATGGGATGGGGCACATTGAAATTTGGAATTTGGGGCCTTGACACAATTTTTTGCCAAATTTATTTTCACCTCCAAAATCGAGAGCAACCACTCCTCGTCCTGGTTCTACATCGACCCTATTCTCTCCATCGATTCCCTCTTCAACTCCTCCTCCCACAGCTTTGATATCCATCAATATCTCCTCAGTCACCTGACCTCCTCTTTGCACCACAATGTGTTACGTGTGAATTAATTCAAAGATTTGGGCTTTGTTTCAGTTGATTTTTCTGGTGGATTTTATGGTTGTGTGTTAAGTTCAGTAGATTTTTTCTCTATAAATTTTAATTCTGTCCTAATTTAAGCATATTTTTTGTTCAATTAGCCCTAATTTTGGGAGCAATTCCTATCTACTGCCATATTGAGATTGGTGTGTGCATGACAAATGAAATGTAATTTTGGTATTTGGTACGCGAAAGGTCTTTGATGATGTAGATATTGGGCTTCAAGTGGTTTGTTTGCGTAAGAAATTCTTGTCCTCGAAGCTGTTTGAAAGCAAAGAAGAACGATGGAATTTTGAGGGGGGCTCCGAT